>JBBPBX010024997.1:0-39230 GCA_038048925.1 Garcialebias charrua | reverse complement strand
ATCCCTCAGTCAGTGTGATGCCAGTACACCCAGGAGAGGAGGGAACGCAGCAGGTGTCACTGTTAGAAAACAGAAATTTGTAAGTTAACATTATGTACTGTAATGAAACATATGAAACCACACAGACAGCAAGGTGTTGTGCTTACAGATAAATTAAACACATCCAAAAACAACTTGTCCTTACTGTGATGTTTGTGTGCTGATGTTTGGACCAGGGGGCGGCCTTTCCACAATGCTTTGGAGGGATGCTGTGGACATGACAAGACACAGGTGGATGATGAAATGTAGCATGAAACTAAACAGAAAAGCAAAATTAAATTCACATTTCATTATGTACTGTACGGTACCTGGATGATGAAGCTGTGCAGGTTAGTGGGGAGATGAGCAGGAGGTCAGTGAAGGTAGGTGTTGCAGAGGCTGGCTGGAGAGGAGGAGACGTCTGTGGACATGAACACAGACAGGTGGGTTAACAGATGAAGTAACATAAAAACAAAACACAAAATCAAAAAGTAAAAGCAAGTTTTCATTACCTTTGTGGAGGGGTGCAGAGGCTGGCTGGCTGAATGACTGGAGTGGAGAGGAGGAGGAGGAGCAGGAGCAGCAGACGTCTGTGGACATGAACAGAGACAGGTGGGTTAACAGATGAAGTAACAGAAAATAAAACAGAAAATCAAAATGTAAATGCAACATTTCTTTACCTTTGGGGACAGGTGCAGGGGAAGGACGGAGGGATGTTTACTGGGGAGAGGGTGAGCTGGAGCTGGAGCTGGAGCTGGAGATGTCCATTGACGGCTGGCTTGCAGCAGCAGAGGTGGATGGCTGTGCAGCAGCAGAGGTGGATGGCATTTCCTCTGCTGCTTCTGCTGCTCCAGCAGATCCTAGAGTCGCTGCAGTGCCCCTCGTAATAAACTGCAGCATGCTGCTCTGTGCGGCCTACTGTTTTTTATCCTCTAGGATCTGCTGGTAACAAGCCAGACCGTCACGGACAGCTCGGGAGGCCCTGGCGAACCTCTCCCCATCCTCGTCCAGTGCCTCCAACTGGTCCAAGACGTGCTGCTGCTCCTTAAAGATCTTGGCCAAGACCTGCCTCGTGAAGACCTTGGCCGGAGCGGTTGGCCTTTCTTCTTGCTGCTCCTCCTCTACCGGCTGCCTATCCAGCTGTTGCAGGTCCGCAGTCGTAAGCTACTCGCCTTCTTCAGCCAGCAACTCCCGAACATCTTCAGCCTCAATCTCCAAGTTCATCCTCCTACTCATCTCCACCACACTCTCAATCACACTGCTGATTGAGTCCACGGGCTCAAGTGAGGGATCAAAAAACTGTGGACAGAGCTTTTTCCACACTCCGTTCAGTGTGCTCTCCCTCACCTGAAGCCAGGACGAATCAATGTGATCCAGAGCATGGCGCAGGTTATACTTCTTCCAGAAGTCCTTTAACGTGAACTCTGGAGAGTCGTCTGTTTCCAACAAAGCACTGCGGATGACCCTCTGAAGGTAGTAGGCCTTGAAGGTCGATATCACCCCCTGGTCCATTGGCTGGATGAGACTGGTGGTATTGGGTGGCAGGTACACCACCCTCACATTTTGGTTGAGGTCAGTCAGATTTGCGGGGTGACCCGGTGCATTGTCCAACAACAACAGGATGTTAAAGCGAATGTGCTGTCGTCTGCAGTAGCGCTGTACGTCCTTGACGAAATATTTGGTAAACCATTTTGAGAACACCTCTTGGGTAACCCAGCCTTACGGTTTGATGCCCAATACACCGGCAGCTATTTCTTATCAATATGCTGTAAGGCCCTGGGGTTCTCATAATGGTTTACCAACAGCGGCTTTAACTTGCAGTCACCAGCAGCATTCGCTCCGAACAGCAACGTGATCCTCTCTTTCCCCACTTTGTGGCCCGGTGCTGTTCTTTCCTCCCTGCTGATGTAGGTGCGGTCGGGCAACCTCTTCCAAAATAGACCAGTCTCATCAACATTGAACACCTGCTGCGGTGTGTATCCCCCCTCCCTTATTATGGCTGCCAGTTTTTCTGGGAATGCGGCTGCTGCCGCCGCATCACCACCTGCTGCCTCTCCTGGTGAAAAAAAACACACACAGGACAAGATTAACCACATGTTACTGTACACTGTGTTAAAAATTAAAGCACAGATGAAATGTTTCACTTACCTTGGATTTTTATGCTGTGCAAATTAGCCCTTTGTCGGAACCGATTAAACCACCCCCGTGACGCATGGAAGTCGGGCACCTCCACGCCCTCCCCCATCTCTGCTTTGATATCCTCGTAAATTTTGAGGGCTTTCTCCTGCATCATCATCAAATTTAACGGGATATGCCTCTGGTTGCAGTCCTCTATCCAAAGGACTAGAAGTTGTTCATGAAAAGACAGGTGTGTTAAAACATGAACTGTACTGAACATTACAGAAACATAAAAATTATTTTTAATAAAAGTCTTGTGACCGTGTGTTAAACGTCTCAGGTAAACAAAGCACACCTGTAAACAAACATCTCAGGTAAACAAAGCACACCTGTAAACAAACATCTCAGGTAAACAAAGCACACCTGTAAACAAACATCTCAGGTAAACAAAGCACACCTGTAAACAAACATCTCAGGTAAACAAAGCACACCTGTAAACAAACATCTCAGGTAAACAAAGCACACCTGTAAACAAACATCTCAGGTAAACAAAGCACACCTGTAAACAAACATCTCAGGTAAACAAAGCACACCTGTAAACAAACATCTCAGGTAAACAAAGCACACCTGTAAACAAACATCTCAGGTAAACAAAGCACACCTGTAAACAAACATCTCAGGTAAACAAAGCACACCTGTAAACAAACATCTCAGGTAAATAAAAAAAATTAATGAAACTGTACAGTGCATACAGTACAGTATTAAAAATACTGTCCAGGTATTTCTTAAATAATTTCCTATCTAAAAGACGCAATACGTACTGTTAATAAAAAAATAAATTTTCTTACCCATCAGACGCTCAATCTCTGTGATAACACCCGTGCGTTGCTTCGTTATCACCGTGGACTTCAATGGGGCTGCTCCTCTCACGCTAGCTAAAATGCGCTCGCGGTCAGCCTTTATGGTGCTGACTGTTGAACTGACCTAAAATAAAAAATAAAATGTCATTAACTAACAGACGCTTATGCTTACAGATGCTTACAGTACGGTGCTTATTACGGTGTTCATCTGCGCAGCGACTAGAAGCGCTCACGTTCCGCCATTACGAGTCTCGCTGTAAAAAGCGCTCACGTTCCGCCATTACGAGTCTTCATCTGCGTAGCCACTACAGTAAAACACTCGCTAACAAGCGCTCACGTTCCGCCATTACGAGTCTTCATCTGCGCAGCGACTAAAACACTCGCTAACAAGCGCTCACGTTCCGCCATTACGAGTCTTCATCTGCGCAGCCACTAAAACACTCGCTAACAAGCGCTCACGTTCCGCCATTACGAGTCGTGCTAACGGTGGTACTCACCAGGTTCAGAGCTTTGCAGATGGAGGACGTCGACTCTCCCCTCTCCGCTCGTTGGATGATGTCCAGCTTCTGCTCCAGCGTGATGGCCTTACGCTTTTTCGGTGCGCTAGCACCAGCAGAAGAAGCTCCTCTTTTTGCAGACATGCTTTCAAAAAGAAGAATGCTAATACTGTACGCTAACAAAGCTAACGAATGCTAGTTTTGCTAAAGAAGGTTGTGTAACTGTGTCTCTCAAATCGCCAAACTGTAGACCCACGCGGCTGCTTTCGCGCTGTTCGCTTATGTAGTACCTGATGAAATCACTCCGCCTTTGATTTTTGGGGGTGGGGGTACAGTAAAGTAGTGCCTATGTAACCTTCCGCTGCTGTACTTTTCCATTTGTCACGCGAAACATACCCCCCCCACCCCACCCACAGCGTGCCCGCCATGTGCAATGTGCATGTCCAGTCCAAGTCCAGTGCAGGTGCATGGTTAAATCGCCCATCCCCCAACCCGAAACCAACCATCGCCCATCCCCCCCGAAACCAACCCCCTCCACTCCACCTCCCCCGCCCCCCCACATTCCACCTCCTGCCCCAAACTCCCCTTCGAAACATGACATTCAGCCGTCGGCACGAACACTCGGTTCTCGTAAAACAGAACAATGGTTTCTAACGGAGTTTTCTCGTAAACACGGAATTTTCATCTCGTTATTCGGAGCAATGGTTTCTAACGGAGTTTTCTCGTAAACACGGAATTTTCATCTCGTTATTCGGAGCAATGGTTTCTAACGGAGTTTTCTCGTAAACACGGAATTTTCATCTCGTTATTCGGCGCAATGGTTTCTAACGGAGTTTTCTCGTAAACACGGAATTTTCATCTCGTTATTCGGAGCAATGGTTTCTAACGGTAAATTCTCGTAACTCTGGAATTTTCGCTCGTATCTTGGAACGACGCTTTCTAATGTTGTTCTCTCGTAAAATCGGAACGGCAGCTCGCAAGTCGGTAGTTTGGTTCCTGGAAGCTCTCGTAAAGTCGGGCGCTCGTAGGTCAGAGCGCTCGTAAGTCGGGGACTACCTGTAGTTGCTAAATGCTTCGAAAAACTGGTCATGACCCACATCAAAACAACCATCAACATCAACGAGGATCCTCATCAGTGTGCATACCGCGAGAACCGATTAACAGAGGATGCCATCTCCTCTGTGGTCTACACTGCTCTCATCCACCTGGAACAGAAGGACTCCTACGTCCATCTGCTCTTTGCGGGCTTCACATCTGCCTCAAACACCATGATCTCCCAAACCCTGATGGACAAACTATTCACACTAGGACTAATAAGCCCCTCCATTTGTAACTGGGTACTAGACAATGTTCCCTCTAATTTTTCACGTGTCTGGGCATACACACAAGCTCTCTGAGCACACTGAGGACATGGGCGTAGCCAGAAATTTATGAGGGACGGCTCGTTTAATGGAGAAGTTGACCAAGCTAAATTCACATGCCTGAATAGGTCAGTGGAAACAGCGTTGGGTTTCTGTCCCAAACCTTATGGGTTCAATTCCCACATGGTATGTTTTTTTTTTTTCATTCCAGATTAAAAATACACAAGAAAAATATTTACAAAACAACAAGAAATAAAACAATACATGAAATGAAAGGAAGCAGAAGAAGAAAATAATCTTATCTACCCCTTCTCAAACTATTTTTTTTCCAAGCACTCGATTCAAACAACTAATTTTACGTTTGTCTTTTATTGGATTAAAAAAAAGGAGTTAATATGCCTGTTAACACATTCTACTTTTTTTCCAATAAAAGAGTGTTTGAAAAAAAAAATTAGTTTGAGAAGGGGCAGATAAGATTATTTTCTTCTTCTGCTTCCTTTCATTTCATGTATTGTTTTATTTCTTGTTGTTTTGTAAATAGTTTTCTTGTGTTTTTTTAATCTGGAATGAATAAAAAAAAAAAAAACGTTGTACCATGTGGGAATTGAACCCATAAGGTTTGGGACGGAAAACCAACGCAGTTTCCACTTACCTATTGAGCAGTGTTGTTTTTGACAGCCATTTTGATATCAGTTTTAGTCATAGTCTTTTAGACTAAAATACTTCTTAGTTTTAGTCTGTTTTAGTCATTTCTATATTTAATGGTTTTAGTTCAGTTTAAATCGACAAAAACTTAAAAAATTTAAGTCTAGTTTTAGTCTTAAAAAAAAAACATATTAGTCAGCTAAAAAAAGTTAATTTTGGGTTTAGTTCCTCTTTAAAGTATGTTGAACAAACAGGCAACACATAGGCAACATACAAAATGAAGGTAAAAAACAGAATATAGACATAAAAACGTCGCAGATAATAAATATAACGACCAACCTGTGTTGGTAAATGGCTGTTTGAACCATCTTTCTATACATACATTGTTCAAAGATTAGAGGAAATTTGACTTCCATCTAATTTCTGTGCAAAACGTTAGGTCTGAAATTGTTAAGTGTTTTTGAAATGTTATAAATAAACACTATAGATAACCAATTAAAACATAACACACTGCTGCCTGCATCGCTTCACACGTCCTCCACAGAACGACAGAAATATCTGCACTTAGTGAAAAAAGAGAGCCCCCCATTTAAATGAGATTGGGTCACGTCAAAGAGGATTACATCTGTGGGTGGATCAGGCCTCATTTGTCACAATATTATTTTCACTTTTGCAGGCATGACAGCCGATAAAAAAAGTTCAAGTCCACAATATTTGGGTTGTCAAGGCCAAAAAGAAAATGACACTGGGTAAAAAAAATGAATAAATGAAAAAGAAGGGAATTGTATAATTATAGTTCAGAAAGTCTATTTTTTTATTTTTTGCTCGTTATTCTATTGCACAATTCATAATCCAAATCAAAATAATAATAAATGGAGCACTGAGTTTGTCACTGAAGATTATAGAATTTATCTGACAATACTTTATGCAGTTATTATAAATCAAGTCAGCTGTTTTGTCGACCAGTCATCATCTCGAAGGGAGAGGTAGTTTTTATTTTAATCACGATGGTTACTGAACAACACGATAAAAATCCACTTTTTGGATGAGTTTTGTACCTGCATGTGACAAACGCTGAAATAACTTCATTTATTTACTCTCTGAAGAAAAAGAACGGCTTTTTCTCCGGTGAGTGTGCTTGTGAGTCACGGCTGAGTTCTTAACTCAAGTAGTCATGGGAGTTGTAGTTCTTTCCCTCTGACCTATCACAGTGTCTCTACACAGCCCCGACAACCAATCACAGAACTTGTAGTCGTCATGGGAGTTGTAGTTCTTTCCCTCTGACCTATCACAGTGTGTCTCTACAGCCCCGACAACCAATCACAATACATAAACAAACGCCACGGCCATTTTGAACAGAAAGTAGCTATCAGTTAGCAAAAGTTTCCGGACTTTTCAACACATAAAAACGCTTATAAACAGAGCAGTAAAATTCTGAAATATAGCAAATCACTTTCTACAGTTACACTAAGATCAACGCTCAGCAACACAGCGATTCAACTGTCGAAAACAATGACGGACTCTCTCGGAACCGTTCGGTCCACAGCAGATCCTGGACACACCAAACCACTGAGCAGAAAAAGTTTCTGACAGCATATGCTTGTTTACCCGCTTCAAATGCAATAACTACACAACACAGCACTTCCTCGCAGTTTTATAAATGAGCTTATTAGGCAAAAAGTTGACGCGGAGGTCAAACGTGAATGCGCTATTCTGTGACAAGTCAGCAGCAGTGAGTCCAAACAAACAGAACCAGAACCTGACCCACACACACAGCAGCGACAATTCTATGACCCAAACAGCTTCAAACAAGGACAGGATTTATAAAAAAAATACATACATTCGGTTCTTCTCTTCTCACAGTTGGGCTGAATACAAAATAAGTCCATAAATCTTTTCTGGGCTGGCGGCCGGCCGGCCACCGACCGACCGAGCCCCTTCGTGCAACATGCTGCTGCAGGATCTTCCATGGTCCAGTTTGAAAAGGAAGTCACAGGTGAGCGACGCGCAGCGCGTGGCCATGCTGCATCAACACTGCGGTGGTGGGCGTGACCAAACAGCTGACTTTCCGACACAGAATGGGCACTTGGGCAGAAATATAAATTATTGATTGAACGAAACATTTTCGTTCAGTCTCGTCTCGTCTAACGAAAACTCACACACATTTCGTCACGTTTTAATCATTAAAGAGCAATGATTATTTAGTTACCGTTTCGTTATTGTCATGAAAAAAGGGGGCGTTAACGAAAAATTTACGTCAGCGTTACGTCAACGAAAACAACACTGCTATTGAGGCATGTTACTTTAGCTTGGTCAACTTCTCCTTTAAAAGTTGACGGTTCGTTCAAACCCCCCGAACCCCCCTTGCCTACGCCACTGCTGAGGACCACTATGAGCAACATCAGGAGTGCGCACTATCAGGAGTGCGCACTATGGCCACACACCAGTACATACTATACCTGTTATAAACCTGGGATCATAGAAGTACATGGCTTATTAAAATAATCTGATTACAGCAGCAACTTCCTTGAGTTTGCTTTTAATATAAGTGATTTGCCCCACTTAAAATGAAAAAACAAAAACAGTGCTGTTCATGAGATGAATATGTTACTGTATATGTAAGAGTCCTGATTTGGCCATGGTGAGAAATGAGACATTACACCTTTCATCGTTCAGATTTTTTATTCACATTAAAACATTAGCAATCTGCACAATGAAATGTGTGCTCTAGACGAAACGTTTCTACAATTTTTTTTGCTATGTTTTGTTTTGCTTTTTGAAGGTCCAGAGTACCAGACTTAGCTTTTTTAGATTTAATTACACAGTTTTTTCACGTCTGTCTTTCTCACTTCTCCAATGGTTGTACACTTTGTCCAGGTTGATGGCTCCGTCTTCCTCTTGCTTCAACTTTATGCGCATCAGCTGGTCCAAATGTGTCACTTCAAGACGATTTCTGGATGCTGTTTTGATATGATTCATTAAACTAAATCCTCTTTCACAATCAGCACTGGATGCTTGAAATGTTGCACAAATGTCCACGAGCTGCGAGATCTCCTTTAGCTCCTCACATGTAAGTGCTGCAGCCACCATATCTGAGAATGTGCTGATTGACCCCTGTTAAAGTTTTTGCTTCATTATGTACTTGAATTCAGCATACTGACTGTTAATGGCCTCCATAGCCTGTGGGTGGGAGAGAATGGCCTCATATTTCTTTGCCAGTGTGGAAATGTCTGCTGATCCATAGTCACGTCAGTTTTACACATCCTTTCTTTTGGGCTACAAATATGAGAGAAATTTAATTAACAGAAGGCTTTTTCAAGGCTGCAGTGTGAGAAACATTGCAGCTTCCTGAAACCATATAAAGAAAATCATCACATCTACACAATCAACGATATGCAAAGTGGAAAATCCCTAGGACCAGATGGCTTCCCATTTGAGTTTTACAGGTATAAGAAATTTTTTAAACTATTCTCACCTTTACTAGTGTCTGTGTTTTAAGAATCATTTATCATTTGCTGCACAAATACGGCCACTGTCCCATGCATCAAGCTATAATCTTGCTGTTACCTACGAAGGATAAAGATCCTCTAAATTGTGGGTCATACTGACCTATCTTGCCTTTAAATACTGACATAAAAATCTTAGCAAAGGTCCTGGCAAAATGACTTGAACAGGTGGTCCCCACAATAATCCCACCTGAGGTTAGGGCTGGGCCATATCATATCGTTACCGGTAATACCGGTATAAAAAGCTTGCCCGGGCAAAAATCTTATATCATGATATGCTAATTTCATGACGTAATACGTCAGGGCGCCCCGCCCCTTAACACCCGAGCGCTTTAAACAACTGCGCACATCCCCTCCAGTCTGTACTGGTGTAAAACGCTAATTAGTTACTGCTAAAATGTTAAAAACAACGCGCGCGCGTCTCAGCTTCTCTCCCCCCCTGCTCTGCAGGCAGACAGCTGTCCCCCCCTCCCCGCTCCGCTCTGAGCAGCCGTGTCCTCGCTGTAAACTGTGTTACAAACACGCGGCTCCACAGTCACTCCTGTGATGTTTCTCTGCACGCTCAATAACCTTGCTGGTTTGTAGCAGACGTTGCTTTATTGTTTAAGCTGCACAAATACACTTAACAGACTGCATGATCCTCCACCGCTCCGTTCTCTGACTTTCTTTCACACCCGAACCTGCGCGCCTACGTCACGCTCTCACTGGCGGTGCGTTCACTGGCACTCTGTAATATACATGCACAACACTGCTGTATACATTACAACTCCATCAGAGACAGATCCGTTAAAAAAATGAATCAGAGGAATGACACAAACTTCATTTTATTTAGGCTAGTTGTTTTAGGAAACTACACCTGCACTTTAAAAATGATTGTTATTTAGATTGGAAAAAGTCTGCACAAAATATAGATTAAAAAAACACCACAAAAACTAAAGTGCAGGTGTAGTTTTACTTGGAGACTAAATACTTTACTAAATAAAGTAATTTCAGTAAAATTACCCCTTGTTGTTTTTAAAAATTTTATATAATACTGCAAAGCAACATGTTAAGTTAATTTTGTCAAATAAATACATTAGATTTTTTTTTTTAGGTTATATCACGAAATTTATCGTTATCGTGATAATACTCTGAAATATCACGATATAATTTTTGAGCCATATCGCCCACCCCTACCTGAGGTTGGGGTTTGTTAAAAACAGTCCGTCTTTCTTCAATGTTAGGCAGCTGCTCGGTGTGTTGTACACTCCAAGTCTGCCTGATCACACCTGTGATGAAGTTATTCTCACCCTGAACGCTGAGTAGGCATTTGACCAGGTGGAGTGGAGTTATCTCTTTGAGACGTTAAAGCTGTTTAAAAGTTGTCCCAAATTCACATCATGGGTGAGGTTGAGATACTGTATCTCCCCAAAGGCAGCAGTCCATACTTAAAGGTGATATGTGTAACTTTCTGTTGTGCTCCGGACTTAGAAATATTTTCAGCAGGGAAAAGCATTCTGCTTTTTCCATAGTCCGTGCTCTACTGAACTTGAGTTCAGCTCCGCCCCCTGCTGCATGTCCGCTCAGAGCCGCTTCAATATTCTGTGTTTATATGTTAATAAAACGTTCTAAAAAAATTAAATAAAACCATGAAGCACTGGTCCTACAACACAAAAACACCCTGAAATCAGCAGAGCTTCACGCAGCCACGTTGGACATGATTTAATTCGCTCGTGACTTCCTCATTTCTGTCAGTGGATCTGGAATGTCTGGAATGCTCCGCCCCTACTACATGTCCTGTGGCAGACGCTGCGAAGTTCTGTGATTATATGTTAATAAAACGTTCTAAAAAATAAAATAAAACCATGAACCACTGGTCCAACAACACAAAAACACTCTGAAATCAGCAGAGCTTCACGCAGCCACGTTGGACATGAGTTTTTTTTTGCTCGTGACAAATCCATTTCCTCATTCCTGTCAGTGAAGGATGAAGCGATCACTTGACTTTTGGCAAAAAAACAAAATAAAAGTCCAGCTCTGGGATGAAGAAGGGATATTTAATACATTTGTGTCACATACAAAACAGTCCTGCATCGCTTTGCAATCCTTTGAATGAGAATGTGCGCGGCGCTGGGGCTGGGACAGGCGGGGGCGTGGGTTGGGGCGTGACAAACAACTCTGTTTTTATTGGCTGGTCATTGTCCGGGTCACTCTGTGTTTTTAGTGTTTTTATAAATGCTGATAGAGAAGCAAGGGGACTATAGTTTTTTTCAGAGATTACTTTGTCTAACATCAGTCTGTCAGTAGATAGTGACAGAGTGAAGAAATATGTTAAAAATATATTGTTAGAAAAGTTACAGACTGCATTACAAAGTTACATAGTGAACCTTTAACTGTAACATGTCCAGATATTTCAAATTCATTCATTCAACCTTTATTTATACAGGTTAATCCCATGAAGCATTGGGGACTTATTTACAAGAGAGATCTGAAATTGCAACGAGGTACAAGACAGGAATGCCTGCTCTCACCGTTTCTATTTTTGTTAGCAATACAACCACTAGCTGTAGGGCAAAACTCCATCATTAGATAAATCGATTAGGCACAGTGCACAAAATTTATTTATATGCCGATGACATGTTTTTGTATCTGATGCTCTTACTAGCATTTCTGAAGTACAGTAGTCCCTCACTACTTCACGGTTCGTTTATTGCAGATTCGCTATATCGCGGTTTTTCAAAATAAGATTAGACATGACACAATTGGCTGGTAGATGGATGAGCCATGGATTGTTTATTTAAAATAAATTATTTTAAATGATTTTGCACCAGTGTGCAGCCCACAAGTGCAGGGGAAAGCTCCCTCCTACAGCTGATCTACATGCACACATTTTTCCTGCTGCATGGGCTTTGTGGAGAGTTAACCCTTTGCTGTCCAGATGCACCAATCTACTTTTGTCTTCAAACTTAAAATTCAAAAGTATGTTACATAGTAAAATCATCATAATCACAAAATATAAAAGTGTTAAACGTTTAGCCCCCAGTAAAGCACTGTCCGTACGTGCGTGCTGTACGCAGACAGTTCACCCCCACAGCTCAGCATTCGTGCTCGCATACAGTCTCGCGTTTTCGCACCAAATTCTTGACGTCATTCGAGCAGCTGCAGCACAGAGCGTTTACCTACGGGACAAATTGAGGTTGCTGTTTGGTAATTTGCTGACACGCCTACTGAATTGATTGACGGGTCGTGGGGGGGAGGCGAGCTGGCAGCTTCAGCCGCAGCTGTGTTCTGTGTTTATATGTTAATAAAAAGTTATATTAAAAAAAACAGGGAGCACTGGTCCTGCAGCCCACACATCAGACCAGCACACCAGGAAATCTGCAGAACCTCCCGTAGCCACACTGGACCCGAGTTTAATTCGCTTGTAACAAATTCATTAATTTCTCATCATTTCAGTCATGGAGTCAACAGAGAAGGAAGCGATCACTGCCTTTTGGCAAAAAAAACAAAAAAACAAACAAAGAAAAGGCCAGATCAAGGATGAAGAAGGGGAATTTAATACATTTGTGTCGCATACAAAACAGCCCGGCGCCGGGCAGTTTATTGTGCGTCAACGCGTTTGCGTACGCGGTTGTAAAATTTGAGCTTTGTGCGTACATGCCCTGTGGGGCTACGCTTGTGCCTCTGTGTACAAACGGCGTACTGCCGTACACACAGCTGTACTGGGGGCTTTATTTTTAATTATTTTAGAACTTCTATGTACAGTTGTTTCAGTGTAATTGATCAAGAAGTACATTTCTGCTCCGTGTTGCAGAGCTGAAGCTGTGTGACATCCCTTTAATGTCCTGCTGCACTTCTCTTCTCTTCAATTTAAATTTAAATACTGTAATATTTTAAATAAACAGTCTATGCTGTATGAATTGTTTATTTAAAATGTTACAATATTTAAATTGTTTATTAAAGGAGGGAGAAAGGGAGTAACAAGTGATGAGTGTGATTGCAACCTGGCACGTCATGACAAAGTTTACTGAACTTGAACTGAACTTGGACTACTGTATCCCTACTTTGTGGTTTTTCACTTATCGCAGGTGGGCATGGTCCCTAACACCCATGATAAATGAGGGACTACTGTACTTAATTTACTCAAACTACTGTATTTGGGAAAGTGTCTGGCTATAAGGTTAATCTTCAAAAGAGCAAGTTGATGCCTGTGACCTCTAATAGAAAAGACAATCAGACAATAGCCGTGTTTCCATCAAGGTTTCTTGATGCGCATTTTGAAGTATTGCATCAGAAAAGGTGAATGGAAACGGCACGATTCGAATTAACTTCCTCTAATTCGCAAAAAAGTTGATACGCTCGCTTGAGGTGGTTTTTGGGTTTTTCGAAACAGAGCTGATGCGCAAAACGACAGATGGAAACAGATTTGCCGACTCAGTTCTGACGTAGCGAACATTCACGTCATGTGACTGATCAGCTGTTTCCGCTGTAACATCGCTAAAACTAGTTGGCATGACAGAATAAATACAACTTACCCGATAGCAACACATGCCTGAAATATTCTCTCCATTTGCCGAGATGTGTTTACTGTAGACATGCGTAACGCTGACGTCTGACTTAATGCCGCTTTGCGTGGCCTGGTGGATTCGCTTCACGCCAGTTGATGGAAACACTTCTGATTCGCATTAATTTTTAGTTACATTTTTGCGAATTTTCAAAAATTCGCTCAAAATTCGAATTGAAAATAGATGGAAACTGTATCTTAGTTTAAATAAATAAATATATACTGTACCTTGGCATTTGAGTGACCCGAGATCATATTTACCTCTTTAAAACTAATTGTCTACCTCTCATGGCAAAACTTAAGTAAGACAATTTTAGATGTCAATCCCTACCTCACACTCTGAGGGCTAGAATAAACTACAAATAAATATTCTTCTTAAATTTCAATACCTGTTTCATAATTTGCCAATCTTAATAAATCATTCTTCTCCAATCTGCACAGCTGGCTATCAGCATTTATTTGAAATAAAAAGCATCCAAAGATTGCCAAGAGGGTCTTGCATTTGACCCGTAGGCTTGGAGGCATTTCACTTCCTAATTTCATGCATTATTAAAATACAGCTAATATCAGAGCTCTACTGGTTGGATAAGGATACTCCTTCCTCAATTTGGGTGGCTTTGGAGAGGACCTCACTTAGATCAAGTTACCCCTCTGTGTTAATCTGCTCTCATTAGCCTTTTAATTCAATTTAAAGGTGCTGGCCATAAATTTAGAATATAATGAAAAAGTTGATTTATTTCAGTAATTCCATTAAAAAAGTGAAACTTGTATATTATATTCATTCATTACACAGACTTAGTTCAGGCATTTACTTTATTCAAAAATTTCTGGGAGAGGACCACCAGAACGCCCACACCCACCCTCACTCTATTTGCATTCTGGAATTGTTTGGTTTACAAATTAAGCACTGGTAACAGTGCTGTATCTACACATCTTATACTGTAATAGCATGTGAGTTTGCATACTTGCACAGTCTTCTGATGAGGTCGTCTGGTCGCTTGCCTATTTTCTTAGGAAAATCCACTTTCTCAATGCCGTGGAGGACCATAGTGTAAATCTTTATGGGGTCTGAGCCAGTAAAAGGAGGGCTGGAACAAAGAGACCAACATGTCAATCTATTCTTTGTTAAAAATTGTCTGTTTGAATAAAATAGCTAAAGCAAGAATATTAAATTGTAATAGGTTATGTGGAGTATGCATGTTCTCATGCTTGCTTGGACCTTTTTCTGGCTACCACTGCCTGACGACAACACTGAGGTAAACAGCACCCCACCTTCATTGAATTCAGTGTTAGTAAAGCACTGCTTCCCATCTCTAGTCGCCTGATGGTGTGCCAGAATCTCCTTGGAGACGACTGAGAATCCCTATGAAAGGCCTCACCAAAACTGAAAGTTATGCACCATAACTCATGTTCCCTGAAGGAAGGGAACAAGGTGCAACATACTTGCTATGGGAATTGCGCCCCCACGTGATTACCTGAAGGAATATACTCACGCCTTTACGGCAGGGGCATCACCGCCGCGCCAGAGGCCCCGCCCTCTGGGTACTTAAAGACCGTGTAAAGTGAAATTAAATGTGTGTTTTTAGTTTGTCACATGGCATAAATATGTGTTATTAATCACCCATATAAATCTGACTGATTAAAAACATTGTTTTCCTTATAAAATTAAGTGTCAAAAATCATGAAAATACATTATTTTCCCTTGGTCTGAAACTGTGGGGGCGTGTCAGCATGGGAGTGGTTTCAGCGCAGTTCTGCTGAGCTGAGCTGAGCGAGGCAGACAGCAGAGATCCACCTCCTCCGTTTTTATCTAAGTTCTGGCTGCCAGTAGCTCCTTTTTCCAAGAGTTACGCTGTTTTTAGTGCACTAACAACTCTGGTTTTGTTTTTAAAGTTGAGGACACATAACTCCGCTGTTATGTGTTTAATAATAAGCGCTATTTTAGAAGATGAGCAGCGGACTCGCTGCACCCGGTCCGACCCGGTCACATCGCATGCGGGGTCTGTGTTGGTGATTAAAATAAAGAGTAATCACGTTGATAACTAAGTTATCTCATCTGTGTCAGCGAGTCACTGCGTTTCACGGCGCGCGTGGCAGGAGCTCAACGCACACACACACACACACACACAAACACACGCGCGGCGCGGAGCTGCCACCTCCAGCAGCAGCCTGGGTTTGTTCTGACTCCCTCCTGCGTCTCAATGTGGGTGCCCTGACCATTGCGACATCCAGGGAAGATGCAGGAACGAGGCATAATTGATTAGCTAGCTAACGATGAACAAAATATCCATGCTATTGCTATCTGATGCTATCTGCGATTCGCGAGTGAACGGCTCCACCCATGCGAAGAACAATTTATATGGCTGGAGCAGCAGGGGGTAGTGCTATACTAATGAGGACCGCGTGACGAAACGCGGTCACGTTTAAACCACGCCTAAAAAATCCTGAAACAAACATGTCTTCATACACAGTTTCATCTATAACTCCAAAATTAATTGAGCTACTATTTTGAGACTTTTTACTCATTTACAAGATTACAATTATCACATTTATAATGTTTATTTAAGAAAATGTTGAAATTCACTTTACACGGTCTTTAAGTGGCTTGCGCCCCTCCATCTTTCTCCAAAATTGCACTTCACCGAGCTTTCAGCATTGAAAGGGCCAGACATGTTGCACCTCATTCCCTTCCTTCAGGGAACATGAGTTATGGTGCATAACTTTCAGTTCCCTTTCAGTGGGTCTCTCGATGCAACATACTTGCTATGGGAACGTAATCCATTCACGCCCTTGAAATGCTTAGCAAAGTGCATGTGAGAGCATCTGTCCTAGAGGACAGGCATCTCCCAGCTACTTCTTGCAGGGAGTGCAGAAAGCACATGCTAAGAGGAAAAAATGCCAGATGTAACAAACACCAACGTGATGTTTCCACTGGACATATACTGTATATATATACACCAATTGTTTTGGGACAAAGCAACCAAAGCGCTAGACTCTCAGCCAAATCCCTTCAGAGGCCAGGTTGAAAGTTGCCATAACTCTGGGTGTGGGTGTAAAAGCTGCCCATACGCCTGAGTCAGTAGGTCCCTGTGAGAAGGCAGTTGCCATGGTACCCCAGATAGCATTGAAATCAGCTCCGGGAACCACATTTTCTGTGGCCACCTAGGGGCTATGAGAATCAGGGAGAGACTCCCTGACGTACCTGTTCCAATGTCGCCCCGATCAGAGGGACAGGTGGAAAGGCATAGTAAAGTACCCCTGCAGGCCAATCATGTGCCTGAGCATCCATACCCAATGGAGCGTCTGCTTCCTTCAAGGAAAAAAAAAGGTCACAGTGTGAGCTAGCCCTGCAGGCGAACAGGTCCACAGAGGCTTTCCCAAATCGTGACCAAACCTGTTCCACAATCCGTGGGTTCAGGCTCCATTCTGACGCCAAAAGAGGTCCTCTTGAGAGAGCGTCCGCTCCATAATTCCGTTGACCAGGGACATGAGTTGCCTAAGTTACAAGATCATTGGAGCACACCATGTGAGCATCCTCTGCGCCAGTCCGAGAAGGGCCTAGGACCTTGTCCTTCTCTCTCCGTTGATGAAGGACACTGTGGTCTAGGATATGTTGTCCAACAATCAGACATTTGTTGAAGAAGTATTTTAATGACAAAAAAACGGCCAACAACTCCAGGAAGTTGATATATATAATAATAATAATAATAATAATAATAAACTTTATTTGTATAGCACCTTCCTACAATGCCTTGCATTGACCAAGGTGCTTAACAGGATAAAAAGATGAATAAACTGGAACAATAAATCAATGAAAATAGAATAAGAAACAACAGCAATAAAAGAAGCAATGGAAATAAAAAATGCTACATACTAAAATAACACAAGTAATAAAAGTTACACGCTGAAAGCTTTTTTGAACAAGTGGAAATAAAAAGGCAATGGAAATTAAAAAATGTTACATATTAAAATACCAGAAGTAATAAAAGTTACACACTGGAAGCTTATTTGAGCAAGTGGAAATAAAAAGGCAATGGAAATAAAAAATGCTACATACTAAACTACCAAAAGTAATAAAAGTTACACACTGAAAGCTTTTTTACACACTGAAAGCTTTTTTGAACAAGTGGGTCTTCAGTCTGGTTTTGAACAGAGTCAGATCAGAGGTGGCACGCAGCTCAAGGGGGAGGCTGTTCCAGGCTTTTGGGCCGGCAACAGAAAATGACCGGTCTCCCCATTGTTTGTACCTTGAGCGAGGCACCTCCAGCAGGTGTTGACTGGCAGAGCGTAAATCTCTGCCGGGCTGATGGGCTTTCAAAAGTTCTGAGATGTACAGAGGAGCAAGTCCATTCAGAGCTTTGAAAACAAACAGGAGCAGCTTGAACTGTATCCTGAACTGAACCGGGAGCCAGTGTAGAGAGGACAGGACAGGAGTGATGTGTTCATATTTTCGTGTGTTGGTCAAAAAGCGCGCGGCAGAGTTCTGTACAAGCTGTAAACGGGAGATGGAGGATTGATTAATACCAACATACAAAGCATTACAATAGTCAAGTCTGGAGGTCACAAAGGCATGGATGGCCTTCTCCAGATCACCACGGCTGAGAAATGACTTGACTTTGGAGAGCAGTCGGAGCTGAAAGAAGCTGGTCTTGACAACAGAACTGATCTGTTTATCAAACTTTAAGTTGGAGTCAAGCTGCACTCCAAGATTTCTGACCACCGGGTTGAAGTGGGGGAGGGGGAAACCAACACTGGGACTGGGAAGGATGTTGCTGGTGTCACCAGGTGCACTAAATAAAATGCATTCAGTTTTATCTGTGTTTAGGTGGAGGAAGTTTTGAGAGAGCCAGTGCTTAATGTCATTTAAGCAGTTGACAAGAGTGTTTGAACTGGGTGAGGGGTTGGGAGTGACTGGCAGATAGATTTGTAAATCGTCTGCATACATGTGAAAAGACAGGTTATGACGTGCAATGATTGATCCTAATGGCAGCATGTAAAGAGAGAAGAGGACTGGCCCTAGAATAGATCCCTGTGGTACGCCAGAGGTCAGAGGGGTTGATGAAGAGGAGGACAGATCGCCTATCATGACAGAAAAAGTTCTCCCAGACAGGTAAGATTTGAACCACTCAAGCACAGCTCCCTGGAGGCCAACCTGCTGAGACAAGCGGTTGATTAGTACCTGATGGTCGACGGTGTCAAAAGCTGCTGAGAGGTCTAACATCACCAGCAGTGCAGGGTTTTTTGCATCCAGGGACAGAAGAATGTCATTCTGTACTTTGAGCAGTGCAGATTCAGTGCTGTGACGAGCTCGAAAACCTGACTGAAATTTTTCAAACAGGTTGTTGAGTTCTAGAAAAGATTGAAGTTGAATAAAAACAATCTTTTCTAGGACCTTTGATAGAAATGACAGATGTGAAACTGGTCTGAAATTAGAGAGAGCTGTAGGATCTAGGCCTGGTTTTTTGAGAAGAGGCCTGACCACAGCATGTTTGAAAGCAGATGGCACAAAACCTGAAGATAGACAGCTGTTAATAAATGACAAAACACAAGGACCAATTACATCAAAGGACTGTTTGAACATTTTAGAGGGAATGATGTCCAGAGAACAGTTAGTTGGTTTCATCTGCTGAACCACCTAATCTTGCTTCCTGTTCATTCCAAAGGCCGCGGGCGTTCTCATTTCTACAGATCGCCCCCATCCTATTTTTGAGGCATCCATCGTGATGACCACACGAGATGACACCCTTTCCAATGAGACCCCTTCCATGAAAACGGACAAATCTCTCCAGGGTTCCAGGGCCTCCAGGCACTCTGGATCTACCGTAACCCTCCCCGCCTGATTAGGCAGGTCGGGCTGTATTCGTTGGTTTAGCCACAACTGTATGGGCCGCATTTTCAGTAATGCGTGTGGCACACAGGAATTGGCTGCCGCCAAGAGACCTAAGAGGCGTTGGCAGGTTTTCACAGGGACCCGTTGGTCCAGCTTAAATCTTTCCAGGCAATGGCGAATGGAGGAAACTCGTTCCTTCGAGAGCCATGCTCTGTACTGGAAGGTGTCGATCTGTACTCCCAAAAATACGGTAACCCGTGATGGAGTCAAATCGCTTTTTTGTAGGTTTATGACAAAACCGAAAGATTCGAGGTGAGAAATCACCCTATAGGAGTGTGACTGGGCCTGCTTTCTGCTTTCAGCCAGAATCAGCAGGTCATCCAGGTAATTCATGACCACCCCTCTTAGGAATCAAGGACTTAGTCCTTGATAGGGCTGGGCCATATCATATCGTCCACGATAATACCGGTAAAAACAGCTTGCCCGGGCAAAAAAATGATATCATGATATGCTAATTTCATGACGTAATACGTCAGAACGCCCCGCCCCCTTAACAACTGAGCGCTTAAACCGACAAAATAGAACTGCGCACCTCCCTCCACCAGTCTGCGTGCAATATTTGCTGGCTAAAATGCTAAAAAAAACAACAACTCGTGTCTCAGGCAGATTCTCCCATCTCCCTTCTCCCTCTCTGTGCCTGCGCGCAGGCAGAGAGCTCAAATGTCTCCCTCCCCCGCTCCAACCCGCTGCGTTAAAAAAATGAATCGGAGAAATTACACTTTACTGCAGGAACAGAGGAAGCTGAAACATGAGCTTCAGGCGTGCAGCTTCAGCCCTACCCTGACTTTTGTGTGTGGGAGCGTGGCTCCTCTTTAAATTAGGACCAACTTTTGTTTTTGAATGAAACTTGTGTGAAAGTACCCATGCGCGTAGGCAAGGGGGGTTCGGGGGGTTCAAACAAACCGCCCACTTTTAAAGGAGAAGTTGACAATGCTAAACTAATGTGCCTGGATAGCTCAACTGATAAAGCGTCTGCCTTCAGTCCCAAAGCTCGTGGGATCAAGTCCCGCTTGGTACAACGTTTTTTTTTTTTTAATTCATTCCAAATTAAAAAAGCACAAGAAAACTATTTACAAAACAGCAAGGAATAAAACAATGCATTAAATGAAAGGAATCAGACGAAGAAAATAATCTTATCTGCCCCTTCTCAAACTATTTTTTTTTTCAAACACTCGATTCAAACAACTAATTTTACATTTGTCTTTTATTGGATAAAAAAAGTAGTTAATATGCCTGTGAAGAAAGAAGAATGTGTTAACCACAGGCTGTGGTTAACACATTCTTCTTTTTTTATCCAATAAAAGAGTGTTTGAAAAAAAAATAGTTCTCTTGTGCTTTTTTAATCTGGAATGAACAAAAAAAAAATTGTACAATGCGAGACTTGATCCCACGAGCTTTGGGACTGAAGGCAGACGCTTTATCAGTTGAGCTATCCAAGCACATTAGTTCAGCATTGTCAACTTCTCCTTTAAAACGAACCGCCCCCCACAAAATTCTGGCTACGCCCATGAAGTACCCCTCCTTTTGCTAAAGTTAAATTTTATTTTAAACTGACCAATTAAATTGTTACTTTTACTCAACCTTGTTCCATCTGGGTTTTTAATGTTACTTCCGCTTCTCCTGGCTGAGCCGGGTCGTAACACAATCTAAATAACAGATCATTTATATTTTTTTTATTTTTATACTTGGGAGACTGAATACTTTACTAAAAAAAGTAATTTCAGTAAAATTACCCCTTGTTGTTTTTTAAAATTTTATATAATACTGCAAAGCAACATGTTAAGTTAAAGCTGCTATATGTAACTTTTCTAACAATATATTTTTAACATATTTCTTCACTCTGTCACTAGATTGATGTTAGAGAGGTAATCTCTGAAAAAAACTAAAAAAAAATATTGTCCCCTTGCTTCTCCAGGTGGTAAATAAGCATTTCTAAAAAGAAAAAGTGACCCGCCATTTTCCAGCCAATAAAAACCGAGCTTGAATTCGAATCAGCCAATAAAAACAGAGCTTGAATTTGAATTTTAACAGACCACAAGGGGGCAGTGCCATATATGGCTCTGAGGGGGAGGGATCAGAATGCTTTGCTTGTTGAAATTTTTTCTAAGTGCTGATGTTCTACAGAAACTGCAGACTCCACCTTTAAATTTGTCAAATAAATACTTTTTTTGTTATATAATAATAATAATAATGAATTCCATTTATAATGCACTTTTCATTAATAAAAATCTCAAAGTGCTACAAAGTGTAACAAAGCAAAGATCAAAATAAAACAAGTGATAAAATCAAATAAAATCAATAATAATATCGACTAAGATCAAAGATAAAATCATGTGGATGCAGATTAGGCTTGCTTAAAAAATAAATAAAATAAAACAAGTGATAAAATCAAGTAAAATCAATAATGATATCAGCTAAGATCAAAGATAAAATCATGTGGAGGCAGAATAGGCTTGCTTAAAAAGAAAGGTCTTTATGCTGCTTTTAAAGTCAACCAGTGACTGTGGAGCTCTCAGGTCGTCAGGGAGGGAGTTCCACAGGCGGGGGGCAGCCATATCACGAATTTATCGTTATCGTGATAATGCTCTGAAATATCACGATATAATTTTTGAGCCATATCGCCCACCCCTTGCCTTATTCCTAAGAGGGGTCAGGGTTGCATCCAGACATTTAGTAAATGTACGCGGAGCAGTCTTTAAACCAAAGGGTAAAGCTTTGAATTCATAAGCGTTTCCCTCGAAGGCAAAGCGGAGGAACTTCCTGTGTTTCCTCCATATGCCTATATGAAAATAGGCATCTTTCAAATCCATTGTACACGCGTAGTCTCAAGGTCTCACTGACTGGAGAGCTTGCCGCAATGTAAGCATCTTAAACTTAAATGTTTTAATCCTCTTGTTGAGAGTCCTGAGGTCCAGAATCGGCCTGAGGGAACCATCCTTTTTGGACACCAGGAAGTATTTACTGTACTGGCCAGAGCGTAGCTTGCGTCCTGAGACCAAGCTAATCACTCCCTTTTGCAGCATTGTTGAGACTTCCTCCCTCAGCACGTGTGCACGTTTGGGGTTAATTTTAGATTGCAGCACCCCTGTGAAGCGGGCGGCCTTTTTGAAAACTGCAACTTGAGCCCATGACGTATCGTTGTCATGACCCATTCATTTGGTAAACACACCTTCCAGGCCTGCGCATGCGCGCTGAGCCTAGAGGGCATGTTGAACTGCTGCTCGTCGTGTTTTAGCGCCAGAGGGGTGACCTTTGACCCCTCTTGCACTTCCTTGAGCAGGTTGGTCGGCCCGACAGAAGATATCGCGATATCTGACCGTCTTTGGTAGGGCTCCTGTATCTTGCTGTGGTTCATAGTTTGACCACATGGTTTGTTTATAAAAATGGGACTCGAGTCAAGAACCAGGGCAGTCTGTGCTTTGGTACTTTTATTTTTGTACATGTCTGAAACAGTGTTTGTTTTCTTTACACATGCAACATTCGAGTCATGTTTGGTGCGTGCACACATGCCACTCACTCCTCGTAGTTTTTTACAAGGGGTCCGGAAAAACGGGCATTTTCTGCGACGTTGTCGGCTGTTTTGCGAAGAAGTAGCTTCCCGATAGCCCCGTAGCCTGTTGGCGAGGCATTGGGTCTGGCCACGTGACCTGCAGTGCATCCGCCGCTCTATGACACAAGTCAAACAGAGCAGGTACCGACAGGTCCGGTTCCGGGAGGATTTGCGCCAGGTTCTGGGAGGAATCCATAGTTTCTCCTTTGTGACCATATTCGGCGTCCTGGTCGGACACTTCAGGCGTCGAGTCCTCGGCGGCAACTGAAGAGTCCGACATGTTCTCCTCTCTGACTCTGCCGTTGCATTCCAGGTTCACGTTTTCGAGCTCCGGTTCAGGAGCGAGCACCTTAGTGCGACGTGCGACTTTCAGATCCGCGTTCCTAGCCATGGATTTGGCCAACGCGTCAGCCTGTCGTTTCTTCACTACCGCCGACATTCGACGGTAGTGAGAGCAGAAGTCGGGGAATTCCAGCGCCTTCCTTGCGTGCAGAATCCCTAGGCAGACCGGACAGGCCTTGTGGGTGTCCGTCGCCGAGAGGGAGCAGCCGCTGGGGCATGGGCGCGAGCGAGGAGTCGTCGTCTTGGTTTTCATCCTCCTTGTCCTCTGTTTTCCCTTCTCGGGAGCCATGTCTGGCGAGAAGCGTCGAGGTTAGTTTTCTTTTGTTTGAAGCCGTCCTCTCTGTCGTCTTGCTTACGCTGATTAACCTGCTAATGATAGTAGGAGGATGTGACGCAGTTAGCGCCGTCGAGCGAAAAGCTACGGAAAGAAGAAGACTTCGAATGTGAGTAGAAAAAAGCTGGACTAGCTTTTGCCAGTCCAGCAATAGGCAGGAAAATTTCTCTGTAAGCTCAGTGTAGGGAGCAAGCTCACCTCAGTCGAGCGATGCAACAACAGAGAAGTCCCACAAAGTTCAGGTGTTAAGCGAGGTGAAGGACAAAAAGAGAAAGATGGAGGGGCGCAAGCCGCTTAAGCACCCAGAGGGCGGGGCCTCTGGCGCTGCGGTGACGCCCCTGCCGTAAAGGCGTGAGTATATTCCTTCAGGTAAACACACGGGGCGCAATTCCCATAGCAAGTATGTGGCACCGAGAGACCCACTGAAAGGGAACATCTGAGCTGACTGCTTGGCCCTCCGGTACTCCTCAGCTTCCTCCAGAGTCCCATCAGCCAACAAGGCCTGATAGGACTTCTTCAACTTGACAGCCACCCTAACCTGGGATGTCCACAAGTAAGCTCTAAGAGCGTGAAAAAAACCAACAACTTTGCAGCCACAGCTCAAGGCAGCCACCTCAACAATTGACGTGTGGAACATGGCCCACTCAGACTCAATGCCCCCTACCTCAGCTGGGATGTGGTTAAAGCTCTCCCGGAGATGTGAGTTGAAGATCTTTCTGATGGGTTCTTCTTCCCAGCAAACTCTTATTACAGGGTTGGGTCTACCGGGTCTGTCCGGCATCTTCCCTTGCCATATGACCCAACTCACTACCAGGTATACCAGTTGACAACTCAGTTCCTCTCTTCACCTGAGTGTCTAAAACAAATAGTTGCAAATCAGATGACACAAATACAAAGTCAATCTTCGATCTACGATCTAGGGTGTCCTAGTGCCAAGTACAGTTATGGACATACTTATGAACATGGCTTTTGTGGTGGATAAACTTTGACTAGCACAGAAGTCCAACAACAGAACACCTATCGGGTTCAGATCAGAGAGGTTGTTCCTTCCAATCACGCTCCTCCATGTTACGATCAGAGCAAGTCAAACCCAAGCGCAGGCAGGACTCAGAGAACTTGAAGGACTGAATAACTAAAATGTTTATTTAACTAAAACAAAGAGCTGGCATGGCAGCAAAAACACGTAATGATCAGGAAACGTAGAAGGAGTAACACAGGAGCAAGGAGACATACCAGAAACAATGCCCAGACAAAGAGGAAAACAAAGATGCAGACTTAAATACACACACTAATTCCAGACAAGGACAAACACCTGGGAGAGACAACAGCTGGATGGCAGAAGCTAATTAAGGTCTCTAATTACAGTTGATGTAGTAGCCCAGTCATCTGGAAGATCTTTCTTACCATCCATAACCTTTGACAGCTCTTCTCTAAACTCCTCACAACATTCTTCTTTCCTCAGCTTCCACCATTTAGTCTTCTTCTCTAATTTTACACTTTTCCCCCCTTTTTCACAACATACATTCTACATGCAACCATCCAATGCTGGCTGGTCAGGTTCTCCCCTGTCACAACCTTACAGTCCCCAGTCTCCCTCAGGTTTCCTCTTCTACACAGAATATAGTCTACCTGTGTAATCCTGCCTCCACTCTTTATGTCACTCTGTGTCCCTCTCTCATTTGGAAATAAGTGTTGATTACAGTCATTTCCATTCCCTTGACAAAATCCACCACTATGTCCTTCCTGGTTTCTTTCCTTGACACCAAACCTAACCATCCTACCTCATCCCTTCTATTTCCCTCACCAACATTTACATTCATATCTGCTCTGATCATAACTCTCTCCTTTCTGGGAATACTTTATCACTTCATCCAGATACTTCCGAAATGTATCTTTCTCCTCTATGTCAGATCTAACCTGTGGAGCATAACCACAACATTCGACCTTTAGCATTAGACCTTTTACTTCTACCTTCAGCCACATCACCCTATCTGACACTCTTTTCATTTCTACTACATTAATTTCTAACTCTTCTTTCAGGAACACCTCTAATTAATTTATCTTTCTAGCCACACCATGGTATCTGTTTAAATCCTGCTCCAATGCTACAAACCATGCTGTCCTGCCACTTGGTTTCTTGGACACATAAAACATTACCTAAAAAAGCGAAGTCTGGTCCTTTGGACATTCAAAAAAACAAAACAAAGCAAAAAAAAACTGTAGAAATGTTTCGTATTTTGTCCGAAAGACTTCCTCAGTCTGAGATGCTGTATTCAGCTCAGTCTTATAAATAGCACCCTCTCACAATGGATAAACCAGTTTGCTGCTGACAGCTGAAACCAGCTGCTCACATGATCAAGGAGGACCATCAGCCTATGGATCGTTAGCACCCTGATGGTTGTTTGCTATTCACAGAGGGCTGAGTGATACTAGCAATAACAGCATTATAAGAGGGGGACAGTTGAACCCTCCACCTCTGTTTAATGATGGACGGGTTCTTTTCACAAAGATGGCCTCCTTTACTCCTCTCTCAAACCATTGTTCCTCTTTATCAAGGATGTGAACATCTTCATCCCTGAAAGAGTGACCGCTGGTCTGGAGATGAGTGTAGACCGCAGAGTCCTGGCCTGATGATGTTGATCTTCTGTGCTGGGCCATCCTTTTGGCCAGTGGCTGTTTAGTTTCCCTGATATAAGACTGATCACAGCCCTCCTGACACTGAACAGCATACACAATATTACTCTGTGCCGGGGGACTGGATCTTTGGGATGAACCAGTCTTTGCCGTAATGTATTTTGGGGTTTAAAAGCCACTGGGACGTTGTGTTTAGAAAATAAACGTCTCAATGTCTCTGAAACTCCCGCAACATACGGAATGACCACTGGTCTGGGTTCCTTCTTTTCACCTGATGGCTGGCTGGAGTCCTGTTTGGGTTTCTTCTCTGCTTTCAGGAAGGCCCAGTTAGGATATCCACATTTCTCTAGAGCCTGTTTTGTGTGTGATTTCTCCTTCTGTCTGGCTCCTGAGTTAGTGGGGACGCTGTCTGCTCTGTGATACAGAGTCCTGATGACTCCTAACTTGTGCTCCAGAGGGTGATGGGAGTCAAACTGCAAATACTGGTCTGTGTGGGTGGGTTTGTGGTACACCTCAGTTTGCAAATATCCTCTATCAGAAACTGAGACCTCACAGTCCAAGAAAGCCAACCTGCCATTTTTTATATCTTCTCGTGTGAACTTGGTATATTTATCCACAGAGCTGATGTGCTCAGTAAAATGTTGGACTTCCTGAGATTTAATTTTAACCCAGGTGTCTTCAACATACCTGAACCAATGACTTGGTAGTCTCCCTGAAAAGGACGTCAAGGATCTCTTTTCTACCTCATCCATGTACAGGTTGACAACAATAGGAGGAACTGGAGACCCCATAGCACACTCATGTTTCTACTTATAATATTGCTCCCCATATGTGAAGTAGGTTGACTGTAGGCACAGTTTCAAGAGTTGACACAGTTGTTCTGTGGCAAAAACCTCAGAAACTTCAATACATTCAAAACAGTGCAGCAAGGATTCTGTTGAGAGTTCGTAAATTTGAACATATTACACCCATTCTCCATAACCTCCATTGGCTTCCTGTCACCTACAGAATTCAGTACAAAACTGCTCTCATTACCCATCAATGCTTGCACGGCACTTCACCTGACTATCTAAAGGACATTCTTGCACCATATTCATCCACCCGGTCTCTACGATCACAGAACAGTAATTTCCTTCATATTCCTCGGACCAAATTGAGGACCATGGGAGACCGAGCATTCTGTGTGGCTGCCCCCCGCCTGTGGAACTCCCTCCCTGACGACCTGAGAGCTCCACAGTCACTGGTTGACTTTAAAAGCAGCATAAAGACCTTTCTTTTTAAGCAAGCCTATTCTGCCTCCACATGATTTTATCTTTGATCTTAGCTGATATCATTATTGATTTTACTTGATTTTATCACTTGTTTTATTTTATTTATTTTTTAAGCAAGCCTAATCTGCATCCACATGATTTTATCTTTGATCTTAGTCGATATTATTATTGATTTTATTTGATTTTATCACTTGTTTTATTTTGATCTTTGCTTTGTTACACTTTGTAGCACTTTGAGATTTTTATTAATGAAAAGTGCATTATAAATGGAATTCATTATTATTATTATTATTAAAGTGGGGTCCTGCTGCTCAGAAGCCGTTTTCGCATCGGCCAGCCCTCAATGGCCCGGGCCGCCCCTGGGCAGGGTTGCCAGATCTCCAGACCGAAAGAAGCGTTCAGCTCCTTCAAAACAAGCACAAACAAGCGACTCGCTCTTTCAAAAAAAGCCCAAAAAAGCACCCCATCCCATTGTGTAAAAAAAGGCAGTTTTAAACAGTATAAACATATTTATTATGGCATTACATATAACAAGCAAAATTATACATTAAAGAACGTATTCAGTCTAAAAAATAAAAATACATTTTGCATTTTTCTCCCATCTGTGGTCGTGGTCAGATCCAGTCTTGAAGAGCACGCTCTTTCTCCCAATCTTTATTATATTTTTTTCCATATTTACCCCACTTAGAGCTCATATTAGCGTTGTCTTGTCTAGACATTTCACTAAATTCTTTAGTTTGTAGCAGGTCGCTTTTGTAAATGAGCCCTCGAGGCTCAATGAGATTTACCTGACTAAATAAAGGTTGAATGAATGAATGACAAAGAATAAATAACAATGTTGCATTCGCGTGTAGTCGGATGTCCCGTGAAGAAACACGGTTTTTAATTTTAAATTCACTTTGAAAGTAATTTTCATTAATTTATCATTTTGTTTGCTAAAAACTAACATGCTGTAGTTGAATGATACAAGATATATATGTTGTGTCACTATATTCATTCATTCATTCAACCTTTATTTAGTCAGGTAAATCTTTTGAACCTCATGGGCTCATTTACGAAAAGCGACCTGCTAAAATATGCTGCTCATGCTGACTCATCATTAATTGCTCGCGCTTATATAGTTTTACCGGCTCTGACTGTCGCTTGCGCCAACTGCACCTGAACGTAACATGCGCCTTGACGTAACATACGTGGAAGGGGGGCGTGACAAACTACCTACCACTCGCAATACTGCTCGACTGAAAAACAAGCACAAATAAGTGACTCAATGTCCGCGAATAGCCCAAAAAACCGCCACAAGCGGCTGATCAAATTTGAAAGCGACTCCAGGGGAAAACAAGCCCAATGCCGCTTGAAATAAGCGGACTTGGCAACTATGCCCCTGGGTGGCTCTGGGCCACCCGCGTTCATTACGCATTTGCCGCAGAGCCGCCTTGAAGTGGGTGGGCAGTTCTCTGGAAGTGGGTGGGGTGCTCTCTTCACGTGGGTGGAGTGTTCGTGTTTTAAGAGAGGAGACTCCGCTAAAAAAAATTGTTAGCTGGATATATATATATTAGTGTTTCTGAGTTTAATTTTTGTTAATAACTGATCACAAATCAGCTTATGTTACAACGTAAATAACAACGAAGCGCGGACCCATTTCCGCCTTTCAGCGCGACTTGAATGTCATTAAAATATAACTAATATTGTCTAACTGTTGCGCGCAGCCAGGGTTTTAAAATATAACTAATAATCTCTAACTCCTTTGCGTAGCTAGAATGTCAAGAGCGGTGATTCCTTCATAAGCAACGTGAACTCCCTAAAAAACCAATCCGCCGCCGTGGCTCAGAGCGTTAATGCTGTTGTATCTTGACCAGACGAAGCAGGTTCGCGTCCCACCTGGGACAACGTTTTTTTTTTTACGTTTGTCTTTTATTGGAGTAAATAAAAAGGAGTTTTGTTAAGCATTTTACCAAACAAACTCCTTTTTATCTACCAAACAAACTCCTTTTTATTTACTCCAATAAAAGACAAACGTAAAAAAAACATTGTCCCAGGTGGGATGCGAACCCGCTTCGTCTGGTCAAGATACAACAGCATTAATGCTCTGAGCCACGGCGGCAGATTGGATTTTTTGGGAGTTCACGTTGCTTATGAAGGAATCACCGCTCTTGACATTCTAGCTACGCAAAGGAGTTAGAGATTATTAGTTATATTTTAAAACCCTGGCTGCGCGCAACAGTTAGACAATATTAGTTATATTTTAATGACATTCAAGCCGCGCTGAAAGGCGGAAATGGGTCCGCGCTTCGTTGTTATTTACGTTGTAACATAAGCTGATTTGTGATCAGTTATTAACAAAAATTAAACTCAGAAAAACTAATTCAGCTAACAATTGTTTTAGGGGTTTCTGTAGTTAAATTTGAATGAAATTCAACCCTCGCGCTGAGGTTGTTTGAATGAGTCAATCAAATGAGAGCAGTACATGACGTGAAACTGGGTCCGTGGGGCTCGGCCCGATAAGAACCACGGTGGAGATGGTTCCAGAACAAGGGTGGATCCCGGGCGGAAAAGGTAAATGCGAATACGCCGAACCCGGGTTAGAAGCTGGGAGAGCCGAGGAGGGCTGGCCAATGCAAAAACGGCTAGAGTGGTGTCTGATTTGAACCTTAAACAGACCACCTCTACTGCCTCATCAACAGGAATGCACGTGTAGGGGTACAGGGTACTGTCAGATTTACTGAACGGTACCATACACTAGATGTAAAATGAGCAGGTTTTATGCTGACACAAATTATCATCAGTTATTCACGGGTTCTCTCTTTTTTGGATTAATCAATACATTTTGTGACCAGATGATGAGATGCAAAAGGCATGGAACGTTAATTTATATTTGGCACACCAGGAGATGCTGCCATTTATTAACATAATCATAAATTACATCATACATGTACACAGTGATTGATTGATTCAACGTCCTATAATTTACACTTCAGCAGAGATGGAAATCACGCGTCCATAATTTCTAGGAACAACAGAATAAAGTTATGGATCTTAGAATAACTTATATCTACAGGCATTTTAGCTTAGTTGTTATTGGCAAAGATAAGTTTAAAAGAAATAGTTAGGAGGAAGGAGGAAGTAAGAGAGGGATCTTGACTTGAGTTTAACCAGGAACATGGCAGCTCCTCGACGACATCAGCTAAACGCCAATTCAACGTGGGTAACATTGAGTTTTTACCTTGCGAAGACATCCATATCAGCTCCAGTAAAGGGCCAGCATTAAACGTAAACTGGATCGTCTGTCAAGCTGTCAGCGTCCCAGTCGTCCGCGTCAATCTGACCGAGGTAGCGGCAAGTATATCCGGTTTAGTTTTCAAGATAAAAGATTCCTTGAAGGAATTTCATTCAAAGTTGGAGCTTAGAGCTCGAGTGAGTTTACAGCGATCTTGCTGTAACCCTTGCTGAGGAATGAGGAGCTTTAGCTCATGGTCAAACCTCCCACAGCTTGAAAGAGAAAGTATTACATCCCAACTTCCTCGTAGAACTTCTGAGCATTAAACAGGAAGTCAGGACTTTTAAAGGGAGTTGTCATCAGCAGCACTCACTACCCTTATTGGCTAATGTGACAATAGTAGGAGGGATTTATATGACGTCAGAGAGGTTATTTGGAGTCAGAAGAGTAAAGGTTTGTTTTAAAGAACAGAGAAAGATTGTTTTAGAAGTGAGGAGAGAAACAAGACTAGACAGATGCCAGTTAAATGATTAAACTAGATTAAACTGTTTCTCGTTTTAAACAAATCCTAAAGGTTCAATTTGACATATCCTTCAACTTAGACAACGTTTGAACACCATCATATTGAAGAATAAACCAGCATAATAGCACATGATCATAAAAATGGCAGAAGGTTATGCTTTTGATATATTTGAATTATAACAAATTAAAAAAAGTTTCTTGGTGATAGAATAGAATAGAATATATCTTTATTGACATTGTCATTGCACCGGGGCACAAAACAACGTAATTGATTACGCACATCCGTCTTAAGATAGGGACGAGTGCACGAAGTCGCAGCAGTCTGAAACCGCGCCACCACAATCAGATATGGAAAAAGGAAAATACAGATAGGTATCATTGGTATTCAAAAAAAGAATCTATCATAACTTGTCTTCTTAAGACACTCCATGATAAAGTCCCAAAAACTCTACCAGCATAAGCACAGAGAGACAAGACATGTTGCAGTTTGATGACAAGCAAGGAGATCAAGTCTGTGAGTAACATTCAGATAAGCACAGTCAGCAGTTGTCTCAGCTCGGCGCCATCCAAGCGCACACACAGAGATCTCTGGGGGGAGGGGGGGCAGCGTGTTCTCTCAGCTTTCGACTCCAGGAGAAGAATTTCCACACGGCCTTCATTCAAGGCCGCCAGAGTCCAGATTAGATACTCTTTTTGTTTATCTTCAGCTCAGGCCACAGCGTTCTTTTGACTGCAGCCTTCCAAGTCCAGGTGCTGTTCAGGTCCAAAATCGCCGAATCATATGAGGTTCCGAGCTACGAACCCCCATCTGTGCCCTGATTGAGTCCGGACGGCTGTAAACGAGTTCCAAAACGCACCGCAGGTCCGCGGTGGTCTACCGCTGCTCCCATCGTGCGGTTCAGTTCGTACAACAGCTGGGATGTGGAGCTCATAGCCCGGATCAGAGAATCTTGCTGATCAGGAAGTTTTGCCAGCGCGCTGATAGCCGCCGCAGTCTTCCTCAGCTTCCAGTAGCAGACAGCTCCGCCAACGCCAAAAAACAGAGTAGCTGCCACCAATATCCCAATAATCCACAAATCTTCCACGTCTTCGACAGACAGGACAGTCAGACACATTGGCTGCCACTGGCCCCACGAGTGCATAATGTATCCGACAGCGTGCGTGTCAGAGGGACAAGCCGTTTCTCCTGGCCCGGTTCGCTTCGTGGAAAAATTTTTATCTATAGAGGAAACAGCCCAATTAATTAAATCCATCACAAATTGGTTCGAGTGAGCGCTGAAGAGTTACAGACGAGACAAAAAGCAAGCGGGGAGGAGGAAAACTTAGGGAGGAGAGGAGCAAAAAGATATGCGACTTGCTTTGCCGAGAGCGGAAGTAGGAGTGATTGATTGTGTTCTAGATTAAAACTAAATTGAATAAATCAGTGTTCTGTCCTTCACTGCTGGTGTTTCACTGAGAGATTCAGTGACAAGGTGTGTCCACTACACACGTAAAGAATGATGTGACATCAAAAGAGACCATTGTTTCATCAGTCTCTTTCATGACATCCCTCACCTTATCCACAAAGTCCATGGTATTCTGTATGTGGTGTTCTGAGCTGCCAACTAAAGGGATGAGTACAGATGCCAGATATTGGGAAACATTGTAAGTGACCGAGTTAATCATGCTAACAATTGGTTTTAAAGGTACACCTTGTTTGTTAATTTTAGGTAAACCATAAAGACTAGGTGTGGCCTCCCCTGGATACAGTCTGTGGTACAGAATACGGTCAATAGCCTTGTCCTGCTCCGACATTTTCAGGCAATCTATCAACTTCTTCTTGTAACCACTTCCTGGATCTCTTTTCAGTGGTTCATAAGTGGTTAAGTCACTAAGGAGTTACGTAACTTTCTCATGATAGTCTTTCTGGTTCAAAATCACTGTGAACAGTGGACTGTGGACAAACTGGTCTGTTTTCAGAGAAGCAGCCACTGATGGAAGTTCAGTGGACATGGAACTGTACGCTTCCTCAGTCCTGGGTTACATCAGTACATGCTCTGAAAATGTATCCATAAAAAAATATGTGAAATCCTACCCGAACCGGAAACCCTGGTTAAATAAAGAAGTTCACGCCTTGCTAGCAGCCAGGGACACTGCATTCAAGTCAGGAGATAAAGTGGAGCTGAGAAAGAGCAGGAATGAACTGAAGGATGGCATTAAGAAGGCCAAGGCCACGTATGCACAGAGGATCGAGGGACAGTTCACCTCACAAGACCCACGGAGCATGTGGAAGGGTATTAAATGCATAACAGATTACAAAGGCAAAAACAAACAATGCCCCAGGGACCCATCTCTGCCTGATGCCCTCAATAAGTTTTATGCACGTTTTGATGATCCAAACAGACCAGCTAGCACCAGACTCACCTCATCACCAGATGAAGAGCATCTCAGGGTGTCCGTAGCAGAAGTGAGAGGCAGTCTCAGAAAGATTAATCCTCATAAAGCAACCGGACCAGACAACATCCCAGGGAAAGTTCTGAAGGAATGTACATTTGGTTCAGCTCAGGAGCCCGTCTGCTATAGTGAGGTAAGAAATATATTTTTAAGCGTTTATTTAGCTAAATTTAAAGAAACAAAGCGTCCGGTTTGACCCGCCTGGCGCCTGCATAAAAATCAGCGAACTTTTTTTTTTTAAATCCAGCTTATTTGAACATTTCGTTAAACTCAAGAGTACGTCTACTATTAAGTCAGCTAAGAAATATATTTTTTAAGCGTTTATTTAGCTAAATTTAAAGAAAGAAAGCGTCCGGTTTGACCCGCCTGGCGCCTGCCTAAAATTCCGCGAACTTTTTTTTTTTTAAATCCAGCTGATTTGAACATTTCGTTAAGCTCAGAAGGACGTCTGCTATGAAGTCAGCTAAGAAATATTTATTTTTTTCGGGCGCGGCGCATGTCTGTGATGTCAGCGCTTAAATACGTCACCACCAGGAGTCTGCAGAACCGATAAGCTGAATCGTTAAGACAAGCATCCTACAATTCCATGGAATTGGACTTTTAAGAACCGGTTCTCTAACAGAACCGGTTCTCGGTTCCCATCCCTAGTTCCCACCTGCCTGAAGACCGCGACCATCATCCCAGTCCCAAAGAGCTCCACAGTGACTGGTCTGAATGACTATAGACCGGTGGCCCTCACCCCGATAGTCGCTAAATGTTTTGAGAAACTGGTCATGTCCCACATCAAGGCAACCGTCAACATCAATGAGGACCCTCATCAATACGCATACCGTGAGAACCGATCAACAGAGGATGCCATTTCTTCCGTGGTCCACACTGCTCTCACCCACCTGGATCAGAAGGACTCATACGTGCGTCTGCTCTTTGTGGACTTCACATCTGCCTTCAACACCATGATCCCCCAAACTCTGATAGACAAACTATCTACACTTGGACTAAGCCCCTCTATTTGTAACTGGGTACTAGACTTCTTAACAGACAGACCACAGTCCGTGAAGATCCACAACTTCTCCTCCTCCACCATAACCCTCAGCACTGGCTCTCCTCAGGGATGTGTGCTGAGCCCCCTTCTGTTCACTCTGCTCACATATGATTGTACAGCCACACTTCCAGGCTGTCATATTGTTAAGTTTGCAGATGATACAGCGGTGGTGGGATGCATCACAAACAATGATGAGTCCAGCTACAGACAGGAGGTGGAACACCTGGAGAGCTGGTGCAAAGAGAATAATCTTCACATGAATGTGAAGAAGACAAAGGAGATGATTGTGGACTTCAGAAGGAACAAACACACCCACGCCCCACTGAAAATAGGTGGGTCTGCAGTGGAAGTGGTCTCCAGCTACAAATACTTGGGTGTACACATGAATGATAACCTCAGCTGGAGCAACAACACCACCAGCCTGATCAAGAAAGGTCATCAGAGACTCTACTTCCTCAGACGGCTGAGACGTGCTGGTCTGAGCAGCCCAGTTCTCACCTCCTTCTACAGGTGTGCAGTGGAGAGCATCCTGTGCTCCAGCATCAACGTGTGGCATGGAGGCTGCACAGTTGAAGAGAGGAAAGCTCTGCAGAGAGTGGTGAAGGCTGCACAGAAGTCTGTTGGAGTCAGTCTCCCCACAATCACAGACATTTACACCTCCAGATGCAGGAAAAGAGCCACCTGCATCATGAAAGACCTCACTCATCCAGCACACTCACTCTTTGCCCCACTCCCCTCAGGACGGAGGTTGAGGAGCATCAAGTGTAGAACCACTAGACTGAGGAACAGCTTCTACCCTGAGGCTGTTAGACTCATGAATAAATAAAAATAAAATAAAAAATAAACACTGCAAAATATCACATCATACTGATGCTGATCTGTTTTCTTGTTGCTGTGTTCATCTGTGTTCATCTGTGACCATCTGCTCATACAAACTCATGTTCGTGCTGCTGTTTATTCCCACTATATTAGGCTTAGTGTATTACTAGTTGATGTTTTTCTTAGTTAGTTCTAGATGTTATTACTGTTTTTCTCTTTCATTTGTTGTTGGATGTAACTGGGACCTCGTGTACATAATCTCGTTTTCATCACATGTACCACATGCGGTGCAAATGACAATAAAGACTCTCTGACTCTGACTCTGAACCTTCCTTTGTCTGCTGGGAGAATGATGATGTTTTTGTCCTTGCTAAGAGTGGTGAGTACACCCCTCTCTTCTCTACTGATGTTGGAAGGTGGTGGTTTGGCATTACGGAGGCAGGTTGAAACTTTGATTCTGAGTTGTTCTGCTTCAAATCTTTAATTTTGTTGTTGCGCATAGCTGACTCAGTGGCTGTGATCATCTCCACCCTAGGAATTCTACTTGGTACAACTGCAAAGTTCAGTCCTCAAAGCAGAGAAGAAACCCAAACAGAACTCCAGCCAGCCATCAGGTGAAAAGAAGGAACCCACACCCAGACCAGTTGTCGTTCCATATGTTGCAGGAGTTTCAGAGAAATTGAGACGTTTATTTTCTAAACACTACGTCCCAGTGGCTTTTAAACCCCAAAATACATTACGACAAAGACTGGTTCATCCCAAAGATCCAGTCCCCTGGCACAAACAGAGTAATATTGTGTATGCTGTTCTGTGTCAGGAGGGCTGTGATCAGTCTTAAATCGGGGAAACTAAACAGCCACTGGCCAAAAGGATGGCCCAGCACAGAAGATCACATCATCAGGCCAGGACTCTGCGGTCTACAGTCATCTCCAGGCCAGCGGTCACTCTTTCAGGGATGAAGATGTTCACATCCTTGATAGAGAGGAACGATGGTTTGAAAGAGGAGTAAAGGAGGCCATCTTTGTGAAAAGAAACTGTCCATCATTAAACAGAGGTGGAAGCATCCGGGTTCAACTGCCCCCCTCTTAAAATGCTGCTATCGCTAGTATCACTCATCCCTCTGTGAATAGCACCAGATGCACAATTTCTGTCAGCCCCCTGTTTGTCATCAGCACTGGTGGTGGTCATTGTTATCCTTGGCCTCAACCTATCTATGCATACCATACCATACCATACCATTTTATTTATAGAACACTTAAAACAGCAACAAGGTCAACCAAAGTGTTGTACAAACAGACAAAAAACAGGCAACACCAAAGCAACACACAAATTGAAATAAAATCAGAATATAGACATAAAAACATAGCAGATAATAAATATAACAACTAACTTGTATGAAGCAAACAGATTCAAAAACAGATCATCTGGTGTTGAAAGCTACAGAATAGTAGTGGGTTTTTAAACGGGATTTGAAAACCGAGAGGGAGGGGGCCTGTCTGACAAGCAGAAGTTACTTGTTCCAAAGTCTTGGGCCTGCTACAGAGAAGGCCCTGTCACTGCTGCACTTAAGACAAGTTCCTGGAACTGTGAGGAGCAACTGGTCCGCTGACCTCAGAGAATGTGGAGAGACATACGGCTGTAGCAAATCAGAGAGATGGGGGGAGACTGTTCAGCGATTTGAAGACATACAGGAGAATTTTGAACTGGATTCGAAGATGAACCAGTAGCCAGTGCAGGGAGGCCAAGACTGGTGTAATGTGCTCTCTTTTGCCTATACTGGTTAAAAATCAGGCTGCTACATTCTGGACCAGCTGTAGTCGTACAATGGTGGTCTGACTGATACCAAACAGGAGTGAATTGCAGTAATCTAGCCTAGATGTAATGATTGTGTGTATTACTGTCTCCAGGTTATTTTTGGACAATATGGGCTTCAGCTTAGACAGTCGCCTCAGCTGGAAAAATAAACACAAGATTTAACGATCATGTTTACATGACTGTTGATTTTCATGGAAGGATCCATTACCACTCCCAGATTTGTGACTCTTTGTTTTTCTGACAGGACTAGAGCAGACAGGTTGATGCAGTGGTTCATGATCGTGTCATTGGGAGGGAACAACATGACTTCAGATTTCTTTTCATTCAAACCAAAGAAATTTAAAGCCATCCAGACCCTGATCTGGTATGGTGTTGCTTAGATGAATTCACACTGGCAAAAGTGGTTTATGTCCGATGCCCTTCCTGACAAAATCCTCAACATTTACCCAGGCTTGGGACCGGCATGAGAGATTACTGACTTGTGCTCCCTAGTGGCTGGTTTGTGATAACACTCCCAACTATCACTGTCATATCTCAGGATTTTAGCATAAACAATTTTGTTTGCAGAAATTAAATCCTAGCAGTAGATTCATAGTTATATCTGGTCCACTTACTTTCCAGTGAGAAGTTCAAAGATGAGGATTCCCAAGGACCAACAATCAGCCCCAAAATCATGGCCTTTGTTCATGATGACTTCTGGTGCCACGTACTCTGGAGTACCGCAGAATGTCCAGGTCTTTTTTCCAATGCCAATCTTTTTAGCAAAGCCAAAGTCTGTCTAAGGGCATATAGAAAACCAGACAAGTTCAAAGAATGTTTAAGTGTTATTTGTTTAATATAGATTCCGATTAATGTCATTTAACGTCTGAGAAATAAGTGAACAGAAATAGTTAGTCAGGCCAATCTTAATAGCCTAAAGTAATACTGTATTACATAGCTACAATAAATGGCTATGTATTGTAACCCAAGATTCTATTGAGTGTAAGTGTAGACATTTAAAAGCTGTTGCTATTGGGTTCACCTCATGCGTAGCTCGCCAAACACTAAAAACTTCTAGTCCATGTTCCTCCTCCACAGATTCATGTGGAGGAAGACAGAAACTGTCAAGTGTAATGTCTCTGGACCTGAATGAACTTGTTAGTGGTTTAACAGTACACGTGGGTGTACCGAACCGTTTCGGTACGGCACTTTCGGTTTGGTCAACCTGCGTACCGTTTCGGTTATTTTTTCACTCATAAAATTTTATTAACGGGAGATTATGCGCCACGGAATTAAAGTTCCTAGGCCTGTTTCAGCATGGCACTATTATCTTGCAGCACGCTAGCATTTAGCAGCCTAACATCTTGTTGCGGTCTTCTGTTTGGGAACATTATGGCTTTCTTGTTAAAAGACGTGAACAAATCCAAAGCTGTGTGTCAACGTTGTTTCATAGAGATTGGATCTGCAACAGGTAGCACATCTACAAGCCCAAAACCAGAAAAGTTGGCACGTTGTGCAAATCGCAAATAAAAACAGAATACAATGACTTGCAAATCTTTTTCAACCCATATTCAACTGAATAGAATGCAAAGACAATATATTTAATGTTCGAACGGAGAAACTTTATTTTGTTTTGCAAATAACCATTAACTTAGAATTCAATGGCAGCAACACATTGCAAAAAAGTTGGCACAGGGACATATTTACCACTGTGTTACATCGCCTTTCCTTTTAACAACACTCAGTAAACGTTTGGGAACTGAGGAGACCAATTTTTGAAGCTTTTCAGGTGGAATTCTTCCCCATTCTTGCTTGATGTACAGCTTAAGTTGTTCAA
>JBBPBX010024996.1:22326-39231 GCA_038048925.1 Garcialebias charrua | reverse complement strand
ACACCACTACCGCACTAGTCCTGGGCCGCCCTGCTCTTCATTTATTCACATGTCATCAGTTTATCACCGCAGCAGCTGTGGGGGCCGTCACACCTCTTTTAGTTTCATTTTTGTTCCATGCCCGGAGGTGACACGTAAGTGCGGTCAGTGGAAAGATTGAAGGGAGAAAAAGCAAGGGTCATGCAGAGAAGAAAATAATTAAAAAGAGAGAGGCTCTGGAAACATACACAGCTAAATGTACAAGTGGCAGCAGCTGAAGCGAGCAGTGCGTTCAATTTAAATAACGTCATTCTATATGTTTCCAAATAATTTTGCTCAAAAAATAATTTTGTTCATAGCCTGTCTTTAGAGTAGATTTTTAGGCTATTCGTTTTGTATGTTAATATCAAATTGGTGAAACAAGAAATTGTATATCTTATCAAATGAAGAAGAAGGGTTACATGTTTTGATCACATAGATGAAACTTAATGAGACATTTGAGTTAACATTAGGGGTGTAACGATACACAAAACTCTCGAGACGAGACAAATTACAGAGTTCGCGAGAACGAGACGAGATTTTAATGTTAGTTCAAGAAAACTTCAAAGATCGGTTTTATGCCGCAAAAAGGCTTTTATTCTGTTTTAACATGTATTACAAACTCAACTGATGTCTTCATTTTACTGATTGAATCTCCTTAGACCTTAGAACGTTCAACTTTGTTTAAAAAAAATAGATATTCACGCAGGACTTTCCAAAAATTGAACATAAATATCCGCATCAGCACTGAATCTGCAGCCGTCACTCACCAGTGTTGCCAGATTGGGCGGTTCACCGCGATTTTCCTTCTGACTTTTGCGGGTAAAGAGTGCTTTGGGTGGGTGGGACTCTATCTGGCAACACCGGTCACACCGGTGTTTACACAAGTGTGTCTTTACATCCGGGGCAGCGTCGGCAGCGCCGGGACCCTCCATCAATGTAGAGGCGTCTGCGGCACCGGGACCCTCCATCAGTAGTTGGGGCGTCTTCTATAGCAACTTCATCCGGCGAAGCCATGCTGTCCGTGACGCTGACTTGCTAGGGGTTCTGCTAGCATTAGCGACTCGCGAGACAACGTTACCTCTCAACGAGAGATATCGCGGGAGTTTAATATCGCGAGATCTCATACAACGAGATCTCGTTACACCCCTAGTTAACATGTATAAATTAATGTTTGAAACAAAATGACTTCTGGAAAACTTGCTTGGCAAGAAAACCTGAAAACTGTTTTAACTCTAAAATACTTATTGAATAGTGTATATATGTAGGTAAAACTAGATGTTAAACAACCCATTAAAATACACCAGAATGCAGGAAATGGCATCTATTTTATTCAAAATGTTATGGAAGAGGACCCCCCACTGGCGACCTAACCGGGGGGGGGGGTTGGTTGCTCGCCCAGGGCACCAAATAGTCTAGGACCACCCCTGGAGGGGTTAAACGCAGAGCACAAAGTTCACCACTGCATAGAAACATACAATGATTGCAATACATTTCACTTTCAGTTCTGATGTCATCAACGTAAACTTTGCAACCCAACACAAAAACAGAAAAGAGGCTACATGCTTACAGCAATCAGTGATTTAGTCAGATACTGCAAAATGTACTCCGGCCTTTCTGGAATGATGAAAAAGTCAATTATCTGGAAAACTAGTTCATGTTTGCTCCATTTAACATTAAGAGAAAAAAACATATTGCACTGAAAGCTGCATGTATGAGACTGAAATGATGTCAGGCTCCTTAACAGCAACTTGTATTTTCTCGTTCCGTCATCAGAGGGATACTAAAGCGTGGCCAGACTGTCGCAGTTAACTGACGAGCAAATGCACTCTCATGCAACCGCATGCACGTGCAACAGGGCTTGGAAGGTCCACCAGACTTATGTCCTCCGACTCGTTCCTTCCTGTGGATGAGGCAGACGCACATGCAAACACACGAAAAACACAAAGAATTAGGTCACGTCAACCCACACTGGAGATATCTGTTTTCCCTCATGGTAGAGAGAGCAGAAGGGCTTGTGTCAGTGATGTGTTTCCTTCAGAGAGCCTTTGGGTGCCAGTTCTTTTTCTGTCACCCTTCATGAAGCAGCTCCAAGCCCCCGGGCAGCCTGTTCTATCTGCAAGTCCAATCTTCTCTTTGTCCTTTGGTTCTGTCGTCAATGCAGTTCTATTCTGTTTCCAGCCCCCTTCATCTCTGCATATTGCTGCTCCCCCATCCCCCACACATTTCCACGCTCCTTCACCTGCCTCTCTGCATGGCCGATGACCACCACCACCTCCTCTTCTTCCCTCTCTGCACCCGCCCCTGTCTGTCAAACACCACACGGACACAAAGAATCTCACATATGTGCTAAATAAACATGAACAAAAGGATAATTACATTTATGAAAGTGAACGCTCCCATTACTCCTCCAGTGATCAGCTCTCAAGAGAAAATCCTTGGCAGATCACTTTAACCTTTTGGGGGGGTGGGGGTGGGGGGGGAGACATACAGCCTGTAGGCATGAGAGACCATTTCATTCCATCGCTTTATCCAACACCCACTCCCCCCTTTCCCTCTTTAAAGGGCGAGATACACTCGAGCGTCCTCACGATACGCCTATACGCAGCGTACGTACGCTGTGGCAAAAGCGTAGCCCCGCGTAGCCCCTCAGGGCAAGTACGCGCAAAAGTATTTTTTTACTACGCATACGCGATGCGCATACGCGATGCGCGGTGTCTGACCTAAACTTCCCCGGCGCCGGACTGTTTTGTATGTTACACAAATTAAATAAATTCCTCTTTTTTATCGCTGATCGGGCCTTTTCTTTTGTTTTTTTGCCTAAAGTCAAGTAACCGCTTCTTCCTCCGTTCACTCGATGAATGAAATGAATGAATTCAGGTCCTACCTGGGTGCGCGATGTTTTATATATTCCCTGGTGGGCTGTGTGCTGCAGGAAAAGCACTCCCTGTTATTATTTTTATTTCTGAGAGAACTTTTTATAACATATATAGTAGAAACACCGCATCAGAACACCGCAGCGGTCTTCAGCGAGCTGCTCATGATAGGTTTCACTTTGAGCTGACTGAAATCTGTCAATCATTTCAGTAGGCGTGTCAAAGTGACCAATCAGCGAGCTCAGTTGAGTCCCTTCCGTGTGCTGCTGCTCATATTACAACAAGGAGAACGAGAGCGTTTGAAAGCTGATAGTTTCTTGAAGTATAGCAGCAAAAACATACGCACAAAATATGCGCGTATACGCGCGTATACGGAGTCTGCTTCAGTGTATCTCGGCCTTAACACACTCGGCGAAAATAGTAATGACGCTGCTCAAACAATCAGTTTTAAATTCACTTTTTTTTCATAGATTTTGGTCTAAAAGTCATTTCTATCACTTATGAGCTAATTAGACAAAAAAGTAAAGATTACAGTCTGACCCAAATAGTTTCAAAGTGGGGTTCTGCAGTAAGGAAAATAATAGTTTTGAAATAATGTAACATTTTATGAACACAGTTCTTTACAAAGAATTCTGGTAAGCTGAAATAGTAGCGACAGAGGTGAGATGTACCGTATTTTCCAGCCTGTAAGTCAGTTTTTTTGCATAATTTACATGCCCTGTGACTTATATCAAAGCGACTTACTTGTGTTTTTTTCCCCCCATATTTATAAACCAATTTTTGGCTGAGATATGAAATGTTTCATTCATTCTGACATCAAAACTATTGAACACTACCCTGATGCATGCTCAATTTTTTAACAGTATTGAACACTACCATTTTCAGCTGCTAGATGACACTTGAGTAGTATGGCATGCTGTTGTGTCATGTAATAGGTAAAGAATGTATATTAATGACACAATTGGCCAAAGGTGGGCGCCAGACCTCTAGGGAGCGCTAAAGCGCTAATCCGCTGATAGCGGACCTAAACAATTTGTCAGCGTTACAGCGGATTGACTAACTTTTATAATTCATAAGCGGATTTGCGCTATTTTTATTTAAAATGCAGTACCGCTAATAACTAATTATCTATCAGTAAAAACGAAAAAACTTATTTACGAGCTCTTAAATCAACCGGACGACTGCTAACAGACCATATCCTGTCAGCGCCGGATGTGGTCCGTGACAAAAAAGCGTCCCCCTCAGTCTCTTGGCTAGAGAGAGCGCTCTCTCTATAGCAGTTAGCAGCCAGTGTGTTACTCTGCAGCCTTATTGCTTGTTTTCGAAGAGTCAGACGAAGAGTTTTTAACATGGAGGGTGAACTTATGGATGTTTCTCAGCGGCCTACGCGACGCGTCAGCGCCTCATTTGCCCTCTTCAAAATGGCGACGGCCACAGAAGCAAAGGACTTTACAACAAAACACGGTAAAAACAATTATTTCTTTGCTGAGAAAAAATATATTTCTTAGCTGACTTTATAGCACAAGGTTTTTCTGAGCTTAACCGGTTCACGAAATGGTCAAATCTGCTGGATTAAAAAAAGTAGTTCGCCATTTGCCCTGTTCAAAATGGCGGCCGCGACGGCCACAGAAGCGTAGGACTTTACAACAAAACACGGTAAAAAACAATTATTTCTTTGCTGAGAAAAAATATATTTCTTAGCTGACTTTATAGCACAAGGTTTTTCTGAGCTTAACCGGTTCACGAAATGGTCAAATCTGCTGGATTTTAAAAAGTAGTTTGCCATTTGCACGTTAGCGTGTTAGCATTTAGCTTCTGCTAGCATTGCTAATACATAAGCGCTTTTGAAATTGCGGACCTAAATAAATTAATAAGTACTTTAGAAATAGCGGAACAAATTTTTGGATTAGCGCTGCCCAGCACTGCAATTGGCTTACCATAGTTGCCACCTTCATCATGCCTGGAGCAACCGTCAAATCAGCTTCATTTCGCTACACTGCCCCAGTTAAATACAGCTAATCTGACCACTGAAGTGCATTTATTAAATAAAAGTTCAACTGAGGCACACCTTCACTATAATGTCGAGCAAACACATAATTGTTTTAGGTGTTTATCTTGTTAAATTTTAAAGAAATGCACAGCGTTCCTCTTTCCTGATTTCCTCCCTCTGTGCGCTCCTGGAGCACAGAGGCAGTGAATACTTTTAAAATACAGCTGATTTGACCATTAAAGTGCATTTGTTTAAGTAACAGTTACACTTAGACACACCTTTACTATAAAGTTGAGCAAATAAATTTTAGGTGTTTATCTTGTTAAATTTTGAAGAAATGGACAGCGAGTCGTTTGTGCACTCACACTTCCGCAAATCGTCTTTTGAAATGCAGCTGATTTGACCAGACTGAGAAACACCTTTACTATAAAGTCGAGCAAACAAATAATTATTTTTAAGTGTTAATTTTGTTAAATTCTTGTTAAAGTCCTCCCGTGCATGCTACCTCGGCCGGTATTTGGCAGATCAATTTTTGGCACAACACAGGCCCACATTTCAGGGTTGTCAGCGGTGATGTGTAACAAACTCGATGTATCAGCGGTGAAGCGTAATAGATGCAACTTATACAGCGGTGTGACACGTATGGCGAAAAATACTGTACCATTTCTGGTGCAACCTGGCACACTTCCTGCAAGCGTATCATAATAGTTCTGCAAGAATACTTGTGTAATGCAAAACAGTAGTGTAAAGGTTTTATAAAAATTGTTCCCATGAGCCCCTGTGGATTTTTTAAGACTTGAGTTGTTTTAGGATAGGAACAATCTACTTTGGTCTTGGCCAGTATCTTATCATTATGGTCTGTTTATGGCTAGTTTGAGCAGAACCGAGACCAAAGTACCATTTTAAAGGAATCCCATCTCCGAAATTTTATAACGATTCATGTAAATGCTATTTGGCAAACATTTACATCACTGTCAAATCCACACTTACTCTGACCAAACAGGGGTGTCCAAACGTTTTCATGTGTGGGCCAAAACTATCCAGATAAAAGGACTCATAGGCCATAAAAAATGTGAATTTAATGCTCAACAATGTGAACAATATTTTGGAGAAAGGACAAAATTTGACTAATTTTGCTGGAGAAAGAGTTATAATTGTTGTAGATCCAAAATATTAAAAGCCTCAAAAACACTAAATATTTTTTTTATATAAAAAAAGTATTTAATTTATTTGATTTGCTGGGTCTATGTTTGTTCTTTTCTTGTGTTTGTAAAGTTAATTTTAGTCCGTTCTCAACAACAAAAGTGTAATTTCAGTAAGTGTCCTTTCAAAAAGGGGGGCGATCAACCTTTTGGACCATGGACGGCCCAAAAGGCTGATCGAAGTTCTGAAAAGTCATCCAACTGTCAGTCGCTACAACAGATTCATAGGTTTGATAAAGTTGATCATATGTAGATTATACCATGTTATATTAATTGAAAGTGTCCAATTTCCCTCTATTAATTATTATATAAACTGCAATTTGTTATATTTAGCCAAGTTTTATGAATAATTATCCAAAAGTCTCTGTTTTGATAGAAGTCTGTAAAGGTTTGGGGTGCTTTGTACCACGAGGTGAAAATAAAAGATTCAATATAGCCAAAGGTTTGTATTTTACTTAATATTGCTCATTTTGAGAATAAGTTTTTCATCTCTTTTGCTGTTAAACTTAAAAATTATATAAAAAGGATTACCAACTAATGGGCAGAAAGTCTTCATTAACCTCTAAAGTCTGCTGGCCAAAATAATACCATTCATAAACTGCAGTTGTGGGCCACTCAGAATCACTCCAAGGGCCACAAATGGCCCCCGGGCCACACTTTGGACACTCCCAGTGTAGATCATGAGTTTAATCTTGATTTTTCTAAACTGATGCCTTTTAAACATCTTAAGACAATATAATAATTGTTCATAATATTACATCAGACCCCACTTTGAAATATTTACACTATAAGCTCTTTCTACATCCTTTCCCCATTTTATTGTGACTTAATTTGAACACCACCCTCAATCCATCCATCCTTCCATCCTTCTCCTCTTTTCCTTCCAGTTTTATCCTTTCAAACTGTAAGCTTCCTTCCTGAAACTAAGAAAATAAGAAAACCTTATGTTCTCACACTCCTCCATGTAACATGCTTTTCATGCATGGTTTTAACACAGTCATACGTCCCTCGATTGTTATTACTGGGGGGGATCCAGAAAGCCTCCAACGGTGTGTATGTGAGCACCCCTTCTGAAGAGAGCTATCCCAACCTTACCTTTCCCCTCCAGTCCAGAGAACAATGACCAACCCAGCTCTGCTGCTCCTGACTCTTGATCGTCTCTGTCCTGAAGAGAGACAGCAGAGCCTTCAGGCAGGACTGCTTTTACACAGCCAGCTAAGAATGGTGATCTTTCTGTCATTTTCAGTTCCCCCTTTTTTATACTTTGCTTGGTTTTCTTTTATTTATCTATTTCTTTTTGGTCACTTCTACGTTGCTTTGACTCAGCGTGTTGGTTTTTATTTTGCTATCTACTGGTACTCTCTCTCCATTTACATTGCATTTCTTGTATTTTCACCACACCATTTTTTTTTTACATGTGCTATGTTTGCGTTACATTGACCTGATAAGCTACGCGTCTTAACACCAAAATAACGCTGCCATGGTGAGCTTTTATTTTGTTTCCTTCTCTTTTTCTATTTCCACAAAACACTGCTCTCTCTCACCTATTAACCCTCCAAACCTGTACCCATTTTTTTTTCCCCAGACATTAGACCTCAGAAAACTAGCGGCGCAGCAAATTGCGCCGCCATTTCAGCATAGCCACATCAGAGTTTCTTATTGCTCACAATAATAACCACAATAAACCAACTCATTTCAGTGTCGCCAGCAGAGAATACGTTCTGTGTACAGCTGCACAGCTGCTCGTCCTGTGAGACATTTTGTGTGTGCGCTGCATGCGGCATGGGGACAGAATGTGCACGAGGGACTTGTGAAAGATGGATTAATTGGAATGGAGGGAGGGAGGTGCACGATACGCTGCATGTGAAGGGTATTCGCCGGTTCTGCTTGTCGTCTTGTCACCAAACACGTGCCAGCATCACGCCGTGAGTTGGTGCGCCCCTACGTGACTCGTCTTGTTTTACTACTTGTCAACAGGACCTATAAAAGATCAAACCAATAAATTGAAAACATGGCGGGAAAAAAGTGTATTGCTTTTTTTTTTCCAACAGTTCCCTCAGTTTGTTTTTGGTTTGTTGGTTTATCGTCGGGTCTCTGTTGCTTTTACTGTGAACCTCCAAACCTCAAGTAGGAGCTCTGGATGACAGGAGCCACGTCGGTCTGTCCTGCTGTTTCTTTATTATAAAAGTGGAGTTCAGATCGTCTGAAAGGGGGATTCATGCAAAAAGTTTATTGAGAATGAATACGTGCAGCCTCAATTCGGAGAAAATGAGTTTAATTCTGATCAGACGATAGCTGCTATTACAAGCCGAGCCAGAAACAAAGTGGTTTGCTGACATTATAAAACCACTCTCAGTAAATTCATAGCAGTTCTTGTGAATGTTTATGTATTACCTTCATTTTCACATACTACAATTATTTATAAAGGATTCTGCTATCCAGTTGGGTCATGGGCCCACTCAAACTAACCATTATCTTGTTAATCTGGTCAGAATTAACCATTTCACCAATCTGAGGTCGTTCAAATAGCTATCTGCACCATGTAAGATATTATTTGTTCATCTGATTTCCACAGAACCCCATGTTAGACGAGCTGAACTATTTAAGTGTTGTTTTAGGCCAATCTGAACGATACTTGGATTTCAATTAATTAATAATCAAAAGGTTAAAAAGAGAGTTGGACACCAACCAAATGCAACATGTAAACAACTGGTAGGATGTTTGAAACAAACCTGAACCTTTCCTGGCAGACAGACAGAATCTGTGGCTGCTGTCAAGTACCGTGCACTCCTTCAGTCTCACACCCTTCCCCTCGCCCACCTCCCCTTCCCACATCAAATCTGGAGGTTCCACAAACACTCTTCTTGCTTCCCAACTTTCTCACTGCTCACCTTGGCTGGCTCTCTCACAGAGGTTGCTTCGTATGGATCTCCCCGTGGCCGATGACAGCTCAGTCCACTTCAACTCCACTCTCATGGCTTTGATCCGGACGGCGTTGGATATCAAGATCGCCAAGGGTACGGACGTTTTAAAACCCTCTTACTTCTTCCGATCTGGTTATAATCACATTTTACTCTTAGTGCAGTCGTGTTTCTTTGGCATATACAATTCTCTAGTTGCTCACAGCTCCTGCAGCTCATGTTTAGCACGCTTCCTGCAGAGTACACAAAACGTGCAGTATTTGTACAGGTCTCTGAAAAAAAGCTGGGCTGTTGTGTAAAATGCAAATCAAAACAGAATGCAATGATTTGCCAATTTTTTGTTTCATTATGTGCTGAATGTTTTCAGCTGGTGAAAGGTCTGGACTGCAGGCACGACTTCTCCACAGTGAAGATGTGCTGTTGTAACGGATTCAGTGTGAGGTTTAGAACCGTCTTGCTGAAACGTGCAAAGCCTTCCCTGAAAATTGTGTTGTGTGGATGGGAGTATATATTGTTTTAAAACCTGTATACAGTATGCTTTTTTTTTTGCTATAATGGTGACTTTCTAGATGTGTCGGCACCCCTATACCATCAGAGAGGCAAGCTTTTGAACTGTGTGCTAATAACATGCCAGGTGGTCTCTCTCCTCTTTAGTGTGGAGGACTTGGACCTGTAGTTTCCACATTCTAAATGTTGATTTGTCAGACCACAGAACAGTTTTCCATTTTAAACCAGCTTTGGCCCTTTAAAGATGATTGTGTTTCTTGATGGCTTCTTCCTTGCATGATGGAGCTTTAACCGGTGTTTGTGGATGGCATGTCAAGCTTTGTTTACAAAAAGTAATTTGTGGAGGTGTTCTTGAGCTCTTGTAGTGATCAGACCTGTTTCAAATGCAGTGCTGCCTGAGGGCCTGGATAACATAGATTTGAACTTTAACCTTTTCTTAGAGTTTTTTTCCAGATTTTCAAAAGATTACAATGAAATTATGAACGGTAGATATGACAGGGTGCCAAGAGAGGAGGTGTGGTATTGCATGAGGAAATCTGGAGTGGCAGAGAAGTATGTTAGACTGGTACAGGACATGTATGAGGACAGCAGGACAGTGGTGAGATGTGCTGTAGGAGTGACAGATAGCTTCAAGGTGGAGGTGGGATTGCATCAAGGATCGGCTCTGAGCCCCTTCTTGTTTGCTCTGGTGATGGACCGACTAACAGATGAGGTCAGGCAGGAATCCCCATGGACTATGATGTTTGCAGATGACATTGTGATCTGTGGTGAGAACAGGGAACAGGTGGAAGAGAACTTGGAGAGGTGGAGGTATGCACTTGAAAGAAGAGGAATGAAAGTCAGCCGTAGTAAGACAGAGTACATGTGTGTGAATGAGAGGGAGGCCAGTGGAACAGTGAGGCTACAAGGATCAGAGGTCACAAAGGTGCAGGACTTCAAGTACTTGGGGTCCACTGTCCAGGAAAATGGGGAATGTGGTAAAGAGGTGAAGAAGAGAGTCCAGGCAGGATGGAGTGGATGGAGAAAAGTTTCAGGAGTGATTTGTGACAAAAAGGTGTCAGCAAAGGTCAAAGGAAAAGTTTACAAGACAGTGGTGAGACCAGCTATGTTGTATGGTCTGGAGACAGTGTCACTGACAAAAAGACAGGAGAAAGAACTGGAAGTAGCAGAAATGAAGATGCTGAGGTTCTCCTTAGGAGTGACAAGGATGGATAAGATCAGGAATGAGATCATCAGAGGTACAGCACATGTTGAACAACTGGGAGATAAAGTTAGGGAGGCCAGACTGAGATGGTTTGGACATGTCCAGAGGAGGGACAGTGGGTATATTGGTAGAAGGATGTTAGAAATGCAGCTGCCAGGAAAAAGACAAAGAGGGAGACCAAAGAGGAGATATATGGATGCAGTTAGAGAGGACATGAAGGTAGTTGGAGTGAGGACAGAGGATGCAGAGGACAGAGTGAGGTGGAGGATGACTCGCTGTGGTGACCCCTGAAAAGGGAAAAGCCGAAAGAACAAGAAGAACAAGAAGAAGAACAAGAAGATGGGATATTCAAGGTCATCCCACTTTGTTGTGGAGAAACATAAATCAATTTAACCTCTTCCCATTTTTACTTCTATACCTGGTAATTATTTTTTTGGTTTAAACATTTGATGTGTTAATTTGTTCCAGTGTGAATCAAGTCTAATACGTATAAGATTAGCAGGTTATTGAATTCTGTTTTTATTTACATTTTACACAACGTCCCACCTTTTTAAGAATTGGAGTATTTTGCTTTTGTGTGTGAAGCTGAATAAGATCTTAAGGTTGAAGGTACTACTGTCACAAAGTGAAATGATGAAAATTATGAACGTCACTAATTAAAAGTATTCTTTTTTTTTCTTGTGTGTACCGTTTCATGTCCTTCTTACTCATGTGAATGACGTGCGTGGATTTTACATCACATTTGGTGCGTTTGTTTTCTTGTGACCTTGCACTTGACGTGCATATATCTGTGGATGTATCTGCATGTGCACTGCATGCACTATAAATGCGTCTACAGAGGGCATCGACAAGCACCAGATGGACGCGGAGCTGAGGAAAGAGATGATGGCGATCTGGCCCAACCTCTCCCAGAAAGCGCTGGATTTGCTGGTTACGCCTCATAAAAGTGAGTTTTAGGGGATGGACGTAGCCCCATGCTCTAGTCTGGTTGAACCACGTTGTGTCGCCTGGTCTACCCACTGAAACAGTTAGCACATACATTTTATAAAAATGAAATAAGCCCTGATACGAAACATGACGACCCATATGCTCCTTTATATTTCAGATGACACCACAGATTAACTACTTGGCGTTAATGATTTCACAAGCCGTTTTCGCACTGCACAGCCCTCCCCGGCCCAGCCCGGCCCGGCTTCTAACCCGGGTTTCGTTGTTTGCAGCAGGGGCGGGACTGCTGCGTGCTGAGTCATCAACTGCATCGTTCTAACAACAACCTCCATTTTACGTTAGAGAGAAAACAGGAAACATGTCTACCGCCCAAGCCCCCGTTGCGTGGTCTAACGATGAAGTCAGCTTCTTTTTAAACGACATAGCAAAGTTTTTAAGCGTGCGTCGGAGCATGGGCGTAGCCAGGATTTTATGAGGGGCGGTTCGTTTAAAGGAAAAGTCGACCTGGAAATAGCAACACGCCTCGGTGGTTCACTGGAAGCGCGTCGGGTTGCCACTCCAAACTTTATCTCGACTCGGGTTCGATCCTCACTTGGTTGAACTTATTTTACGTTTGTCTTTTATTGGATTTTAAAAAAGGAGTTTGTGTTATGCCTGTGGTTAACACAAACTCCTTATTTTATTTGTTTTATCCAATAAAAGAAAAACGTAAAATAAGTTAAACCAAGTGAGGATCGAACCCGAGTCAAGATAAAGTTTGGAGTGGCAACCCAACGCGCTTCCAGTGAACCACCGAGGCATGTTAACTGGTTCAACATAAGCGGCGTCTCCATACCTTCTGGCGGAGGAAATGGCGTTGGCTAAGAACTCCCCACCCACTTCAAGGCGGCTCTCCGCACATTGCGAAATGAGCGGGGGCGGGCCAGGCTGGGCTCAGGGCCAACCCGGGACGAGCTGGGCCGGGGAGGGCTGTGCAGTGCGAAAACGGCTACAGTGTCTGTGTGTTAACCTTTTAGTCAGCCCAGTTCAAGATGGCCACCACAGCTAAGTCTCCCTGCAACACAAAAATGGCTGTAACTTTGTCAAATCTGGCATAAAAGGCCGTGGGCTATTCCTTCAAGGAATGCAGGGCCTTTAATTATTGATCACTTTTCACTTCTCGTTTTGAAAAATTAACGTGACTTGAACACATTTGCACAACTGCCCAGTTCGTTTTATATTTTGCTCATATGACTGCTATTGCATTCAAACTGTCTTTGCAAGCAAGTTTAATCGTGTCACAAAGACTGCATCCATCTCTCAGTTGGACTACTTGCTCCATCGTTTGTGCGTTTGAAGGTGAACCATCTCAATCCCAAAGAGTCTAAACCTGCAGGGTAACTTGTCATTCTCTTGGCAGCGACGGACCTGACCGTGGGGAAGATCTACGCTGCCATGATGATCATGGAGTACTACCGGCAGAGCAAGATCAAACGGTCGCAGGCTCTTCGTGATGAGCAGGTACTGCAGTAATGTCCTGCCTGCGTCTGACCCCACCCTTGAAATAAAAGGCAGACTGACGTGCTGAAATAAAGGCCACAGGTCTGTAGATTGATTTCTAACAGCTCGGGCTGTGACAGCCTCAGGTTCAACTACCTGCAAAGCAATAATGCTTGTGATTTCAGGTTCACAGTCAAATGGCAGCAACATGAACAGCAAACACAGGTGCTGCCATCTAGTGGACAAAGTTTGTTGCAGTCGTTTTCCAATCGGTTTTAAGGACACCTTTTCAGAACCAAAGTTTTTACAAATAATACTTAGAAAATCACAACATAGAAAGTTAAATTTATTTATTTATTGCCTCTACCGTTGTCACAGCCCCAAAAGTGTTGATACATGAACATTGTGGGAATCCACAATAGCTTCCCTTATTGACTGCCTGCAAAAATCAAACATCACTGCATCTGCTAACCTTCCTCAACCCATGCTTGTAACCTTGGACTGTTTGCACTGCAATTTAGCACCCATACTTACTTTTAAAGGGATACAGCTGAATAAAAAGGTTATGGACAAACAATATCTTACCTGTTGTAGATAGCCATTACAGCAAACTCAGCTGCTAGCAAATAACTACAGTATAACATAACATTCATGCACATTCCCAATATTGTTAGGTTTTTAAACTAGCATTAACATGAATTACTACTGAATTCAATGATCCCTTATAATCTTTTCCTCACTCAGCTGTTATAATGTCAATCTGGTCAGTTGAGCTTTATTTGTCCACAATGACATTGTCAAAATAACAACCTACAACAGGTATGACATTTATTGTTTGTACCCACTAAGAAGGTATCTTATCAAAGTTAAAGATTTAATATTTTTTGCAGGTTTTTGCACTTGTTAGCGTGCTCCTCGTGCTCGGTGCATGTGTTGCTTTGCCTTTTACAATGTCCCTAGATTATTTTTTTTACCTGTACTGTACTGTACATCACTCTACACACTCACTCTTTTTGTATTACTACAAAGTTATTCATTCTCTCCCACAACACAGATTATCATCATCTCTACGTCGTGCAGTTCTCAGTCCTGCTGGTTCCTTTAATCCCTTTAGAAGCTGGACTTTGTTAATATGGTAGCCCACACACATTGAGGTCATTTCTGCAGAGTTTTATGCTTAAATTCTAAAGTTTACTTTGTGCTTTATACATTCTTGTTGGTATTGTATTTCTTGGACATGGTTGAGGGGACGATAATATTTTAAAAAGCACTAAAATGTGGAGTTTTGGGGATGACTTTTGTCATTTCCCCCTGCTTTTCCCCCCATATAACAGTTTAATTGACACATTTAGAGAGATGATGTATGGTTTTAAGCCAGCACAGTTCCATCTGCTCCAACATTCTTTGGACAGGCCTTTTTTTTAATTTGTCTCTGGTTTTATTTAGTACATTTCTACTTGCATGTTCTGCATGTTTTTATCAGTCAGATCAGAGAAAACCTAAGATTATTCTCTTTGTCCAGCTCTGGTTTAAATGAAAAAAGAAAAAAAAAATCCTCTTTTTTTTGTATCTAACTTTTTTCTTTTTTTCGGGGTGTGGCATCACTTGCAAAAAAGTTTATCCTTTTCTTTCTGTTCCTTGAAATGATCTGCTTGGCTCGGCTTGAGACGAAAGCCTCCTTTGTTTGTTCCTGCTCTGCTCCTTTTCCCTGCATTTCCCTGTCAGTCTGCCTGATAGTTGGCAACGGCCATGTTGTATATCTCAAACAGAATCGAACGCCATTACTGTTTCAGCGCGTGGAGCCGCCTACCCCCTCTCAGGACGGGGGTCCGGGACTTAACAACGCCCTTTCCCCACCTGAAACAATGGGCACTGGCAACAGCCTGTGAGTTCCACCTCGTCAGTACGTTTGCTCTCGACGCTCTATGATTTGATTAAAGAAAAGTGAAGTGAGGTCATCTTTGTGCGTCACAGGCCGGTGCAGGGTGGGATCCCGGAGAGCCATTCGTGGGTGACGGATCGCGCTAAGGAGATGTCCCAAAAGGTTGGCAGCTGGAGCCCTGAAGGCCTCTCTGAGGAAGGCCTGGGAAGAATGACCAACTCCCAGGTAGACAGCTCAGAAACACACACTCATAACACACCGTTCCGTGTCGTGTGTAAATTCATTTGTGTCAGCTTCACTGTCGCGTTGTTTCTATTCAGTGAACTCCTGAAGGACAGGGGTGGACAGCTGCACTGTGAAGGACACATTTATTCACAAGATTACATTTTCATTTCCACAGCCTGCAGCGACTTGTAGGTTCATAACCACCCGATGAATGAACGATAAGACGGTTGTAAATGAGTATGAAGTAGAAATATTATAACCTGTTGTTCACGTTGACTCTTTGTTTTTGTTTGTCTTCTATAGTTTTCAGTCCCAAAACTCCAAACTATAATTTATTCTCCCACTGCACAAACACAAACCACCATGGCACCAAATCACAGGTTCTGAGCTCAGCTCGTTGTCCTTACTCTCTTCTGGTCTTCACTATCATTTCCTGTAGTCTCTTACTTTATTTCTTTAATGTTCATTAGGAACTCAGACCATCTGTTTTATTTCTCTTTCCAAACCCTCCCTGAACACATTGACACACGTCTACCTTGCGTCTGTCTTGAAAGAGACTCGTGTCTATGCCGCTGTATACCGTTGAACCTCTCAGTCCTTCATCTTCAACATGTCAATCAACAGAAATCTGAACACTTTAATCTCACACCAAAGTTAAGATCCTAATAATGTGGTATACTCTAAACATGGTGGAATTTTGCCAGTTTAAATTAATACATTTGCAAGGCAGTGACAAAAACACCTTGTTGGACTGGTATAAACTGCAGGGTGGGCAAGCTAAACTTCCCAAGCAGCTGTCAGTTTTACTTAACCTCGTTTGGCGCCTGCAGTGTATCATTATTTGAGCACACTAGGGCAGAGTTAGCTGATTAATTAGTGATTTTTGCCTTTTTCTTTTCTTTAATAGTCTGCGTCCACCACCCCTGAGCATTTTAAGCCGATTAAAAGTAAGGCACATCTGTGGGCAGCAAAGTGTTGTTACAGTTGACACTATGCTCTGTTCTTAATGAGTTTCCAGCAAAGGGGCTTTCTTTTCACAGCAGGGTTGCTTTTTTAGTACAACACCGTCAGACCGCGAAAGAATCTGACTCTGCCTGAATCTGATGCAAACATTTCAAAGACTACTGTTATTTTACAAGAACAAAACAAAAAGATCTTAATTTTTATCTTTCAAAGCCATGTATTGAAGTAGTTTGATAGGAAATGTTGCTTTTAGAAAGAAAAGATGAAGAACTTTATGCTCAAAACTGCCTTCAAGAAACAGTAACCCAGATAAGAACTGATAAACATAGAAACTTAAGGCTCAATTTATAAATCCCCCTTTTCATTCTAAAAATCTAGTTTGTAATTTGCATGATTCATAAACTGTTGTATTTATAAAATAAAATTTTATGTATTGGCTTCATAAACTAGTTGCCCACTTCATTGCCTGTAGCTCAACTGATGACTTGAAATGCTAAGATAATGTGAGATTTTGTTCATGGCAGATGTGGGCAACTTATGGCTCGAGGGCCAAAAGTGGCTCTTGACTATCTCCATATGGCCCCCAATATCTTTAATTGAAAAAAAAAAATTGATAAAAATCTGAATTTTATCCAACTTCAGGAAGTCTAAACTAAACATCTTGGACAAATACTTCCTAAATACTTTGTA
>JBBPBX010024996.1:11619-21887 GCA_038048925.1 Garcialebias charrua | reverse complement strand
CCGACTTACGAGCGCTCTTACTTACGAGGTCCCGGACTTACGAGCATGCATCTCATTAAAAAAAAATATATATATATATATATATATATTTTTTTTTTTTTTTACTTTTTTTTTTTTATTTTTTATAAATGAATACATGTACAGTACTGGACAGTCACCAAGCACTTAGCCTATCCTAACACAGTTTTTAAAGATGAAGGAATGAGTTGAATTGTCTCCCTTTTACATAAAGGGAGCTAGCTCCCTTTATGGGAATGGAGCCTGCAGGGAGGAGGGAGACAATTCAACTGACTCCTTAACTGTGTTAGGATAGGCTAAGTGCTTGGTGACTGTACAGTACTGTACATTTATCTATTTATAAATAAAAAACAATAAAAAAATAAAAATACTGTATATACAGTACTGTATATTTTTAATAAATAAATGTACAGTACTGTACAGTCACCAAGCACTTAGCCTATCCTAACACAGTTTTTAAAGATGAAGGAGTCAGTTGAATTGTCTCCCTCCTCCCTGCAGGCTCCACCAAGGAAAGGGAAAGGGAGACAATTCAACTCATTCCTTCATCTTTAAAAACTGTGTTAGGATAGGCTAAGTGCTTGGTGACTGTCCAGTACTGTACATGTATTCATTTATTAAAAAAATAAAAAATTTTTTTTTATTTTTTTTTTTTTTACTATGTGATCCTACTTACGAATTTTTGACATACGAGCGCCCCCTAGGGACGGAACTCGCTCGTAAGTCGGGGACTACCTGTATATATATATATATATATAAAGTTGTTGCGTTTCCACAACTATTCTGAACCTTAAAGACTCCAAAATGCAAAAATGCCTCAGCTGCTCTCCGCCACCTCGAAGCGTTCTTGGCCACGCCCACTTCTTCACTCTGCACGAAGATCAGCTGATTAGCTGCAGGACAATGCTTATCCTGCAGTGTGGGCTGTACAAAAGTGTAGCAGGTGCTAAATAATTTAAAATAATGTTTTTTTTAATTAAAAAATTCCACATCGATCGTGCAGCTCATCCATCATTCCGCAATCAATTGTGTGTCCTGTCCAATCTTACTTAGAAAAACCGTGATAGAGCGAGTCAACGAAAAACGAGCCACAAAGTAGCGAGGGACTACTGTAATCCTAAAGGGTGTTTAGGAGATATATTTTTATCAGGCATGCTAACTTTGCTACAAGAAAAAGTCTGGGGAAAAGAAATTATTACACATTATGTGTCTTATAGAAAAACTATTTTCCTATTCTGCTATGGCTCTTGGACTGCTTTGAATGTCTTTATCTGGCCCTCTGGAAAAACATAAATGTTGCTCACCCCTGTTTTAGAGGATACTTTTAGTCTTATAAACTACACACACACAAATAATAATTATTGCATTTGCCAGGTTTTCCCACAACATTTGTCTCTCTGAGACCCTTGGTTCTCTTCTCTGTTCTCATGACCAGACTTTTCCACATGTCCCCTCATGTTCATGGCAGCCAGTCATACCATCTCCTGCTCTCCTGCTCTGTTTGCAGACGGTAGAGATGAAGGAGATGGGGCGGGATGGTAACTCGGATACTGAACACTTTCCACCAATGGAAGGCCACGGCAGGGCCGCTTCCATGCCCCGCCTCCCAGGCGACAACCAAGTGAGCAGCATTCTCACCTCTCCAGTGTCTTTGTGTCGTCTCGTCTTTTTTTTTGTTCCATATTTGTCACATTGCGGAAGGTCTGATTTGTTGCTTGCCTCTGAGGTTGCAGAAAGTTTGGAGTAAAGCTAAGAAACAAATTCCTGCAATTACTGGTTTGCGCTCTACATTGAGATGCATGAATAAGCAGTAAATGTGGCTCTCATCCTGTCATGACGATATTTCTGGTTAAAACATGACTATGTTTTGCCAGCTCACTAGCCTCCAAGCTAGGTTTAGCGTTAGCAAAGCAAAAATCAAACCCTGCGTTCTGTTTTTCATCAGATTTCCTCCCGTCCTTTCACCTGCATGAATATTTTTAAGTGGAGTTGTCCTGTTTTCCATCTCCCACTGTGATCCATTGTGGTGTTTCATATTACGGTGACTGCTCCGGTTGTCCTTAACACACAAAAAACTTTAATAAAAAACAACAACACATACACAGTTCTCTGCCCCAAAGTTCATTTGTTCTTCTTTTGTCAGGACCCTGTGTATTTATTTGTGATTTTACTAAACCATCTCTTCCTCACAGTCAAAGTCTTTGCGATCTTTTAACCCCAGGACCTGAACAAGCATGACGCTGAGTGTGTATGTATGTGTGTGTGGGAGGATATGTACTCAGCAGATTTTTGTCACAGTGTTCTCTGTGCCGTCAGTGTATCAGTCCCATCACCCTGCTGTTGTTTGAAACTCCTGTTAAGTGTTTTTGTGAGTCTGCTGTGTGATGTGTCGAGCTAATTGTCGTAGCCGTTGCGATGGAACCGAGGCGCTGTTTGATGAACCTCCTGTGTTCTCTGTAGAACACCTAAGGCACATTGTGTCACTTGAAGGTATAGGCCTGTCGCGATAAACAATAAATCAATTAATCGCATGATAAATGAAAATTATCAACCACATTTTCATTTATCGGCTTTATCGTTTCTTTGTCTCTCTCTTTCTACTGAAGACACTGGATGGCTCAACTCCGGCACTCTTCACTGACCCCTCTCGTTCCCTTTTTTCTCTTTTCTTTTAAACCCGTTTTAACTATCCGAAATCGCGTTTTTGGATCGATAAAAGCAGCTAAGCTGAGAAGCTAAGCTACAAGCTAAGCTAACAGGTAGACCTCAGGAAAAAAATCTCAGATTTTTCTCTGCAAAGAAAGAGAAGCTGAGAACTTGTTTACTGCTTTTTTTATTACAAGCTTTGTGTGACAAATGCTATGCTAAAGAGCTCAAACCGCACCGAGCGTGTGCCATTTTGAGAACTGAAGAGAGACAGCCCATGTCACGTCTAGAGGCTTCCCTCCCATTTTTCTCAAAGAGACACGCTGCTTGCTCTTTCACTAGCCATCCTTCGGTTCAAACTGTCTTGTACTGCCATCCGGTGGTCAAAAAATGTACTACACATTAAACATATAACATTGTCTCTAAAATTTGACAATAAATACTACTTTGTAATTATTGTCAAATTTCAAACAATGTTATAGTTTATCTCAATAATTTCTGAGACAATTAATCGCCGTGCAAAATTTGTTATCATGACAGGCCTATGAAGGTATTTAAATTAACATAGCTCAGGGGTCTGCAACCTCACCTCACCCCTTTTGCTCCGAAAATTACTAGCATCTGGAGCCACAACAACCTGCTACAACTGTGATTATCAACTGGTGACCCATGGGCTACTTCAAGTTTGTTGGAGGGGGCTTTCCTGGCCAGTATGCGTGACATGACAAAACAAAAAAATTCTAATGATTTTTTTTTACATTTTTTGAAATTCATACATTAAGACAAAAGAAAATACCAGATTCTTGTAAAGAATGAAATACAAAACGTTTTAAATCAATTAAAATTTTTAAACAATGAATATGGATTTTTTAATGGTAGAAAAATTAAGTATCCATTGAATAAATAAAGCATAAAGTTAAAGTGAATATGTTTTACTCCTTGTATATAATAATATTCAAATTTTTTCAAAATAACTTACAGGAAAACAGCTAAAACTAGCCATTTTTGTTGTTTGTATAACAATCAATGAAATTCAGGTTTTTTTTATTAGTTTTGGTCAAACCTTGAACGAGCTGCTGCAGAGGGACCAAAGAGCCGCATGTGGCCCCAGAGCTGCAGGTTGCAGACCCCTGGCATAGCTCAATCTCAGCAACCCCAATTCAACAAAAATAAAGTTGGAACAATGCATAAAATGTAAATAAAAACAAAATTATTTGAAAGTAACATATCAATCAATCAATATAGCAAAAAATGGGTTTATATGATTTATAAACCATTTAGTTTTTATTTACTTTTTACAAAATATTGTAACTGTATTTCAGTCAAATAAACCCATTTATGTTAAGTCAACTATATATGTGCCTTAGGTTTGTGCTTATTTGTTCGTTTGTCTTTATCACAATGCAGTGGTGCGCACCACTCCTGTTGTCTTTAGGTGTTTTGTTTCTCCACCAGTCCTGCTGTCTCTAATTCTTTATCTGTCCTTCCTTCTTCTCTTAATTGTTGCTCTCCATCTTTCCTTGGTTTTACAACCACAAACTAACATTCAATGCTTTTTTTTTTTTGCTTGTTCTTCTTTCTGGCCCTGTTTTCATTGTATGTAAAAATCATCCACGTCTTTCTTCTCTCAATATTTATTTCCTGTTTTGGTTTCATGTGTTGGCTCCGTGTGTTGGCTCCATGTGTGACCATACCGCTGGTGTATTTGTTGCTCTTTGTGTGTGCGTGTGTGTCTTCTTTGTGCTCATACAGCAGCGGAGGAAAGGGAAGCACCGTGGCAGTAACCTCAGTGTATGTACCCTGTCTTATGTCTTCTCTCCCTTTTTTCTTTAACCCAGTCTCTGTCATCATCAGCCATGTTTTGAACGTTTTATTTTCCTGTCCCATATTGTGTCTCCATGTTTTGTCTGTCATTTGCAGGGAAAATCTTCCTCAAGGGGAGAATAAGATCTTTAGAAATGTGGTTATGTGTAAAGGTTATGAACACTTAATATCTTACCTGTTGTATTCAGCTCTTTGAACAACCACTTTGTAGAAATGGAGTTTGCCGTATTTTCTGGACTATAAGGTGAACTTAAAATCCTTTAATTTTCTCAGAAATTGACAGTGAGCCTTATAATTAGGTGCATCTTATGTATTAATTCTGATTGTACTTACTGACCTCAAACTGATTTCATGTGGTTATTGTGAATGAGATGAATACAGTTTGACTTATATGACTGTTTTGTTTCGCTTGATGCACCTTATAATCCGGTGCTCCTTATAGTCCAAAAATTTTGGTAAATCGGACCAGATTGATGAGCTCATGGCTAGTTTGAGAAAATCCAAGACCAAAGAGGATTGCTATCCTAAAGCCAGTATTTCACTGGGTTGCCACTGCTGGCAACTATTGAACGGCATTCGAGAGTGAACCTTCAAAATATCTCGAAACATTTGCATGGGTTTTCATTTGCCTCAGTTTAGTCACAGAGGTGTGCAGTCCTTTTGCTTGTGCTTTGAACATGTTCAGAAAATATGCGTGACAACTTTTCTCTCAAAATAGTCACAGGCTCACCTGTGGGCATCTCAACCCCATCTCAATCCTTTCTATGTTTCATCGCAGGCATCTGCAACTCATCTTAAGGGTGCTAGAGTTGTGACAAATGCACAAGACCACCTTTTTGACAGAATATGCAAATAAATATTAATCTAATGGTGAGAAAGGTGAATTATTCAAGAATGTAGAAGGTGGGGGGGCTGGATAAGAAGTGGGTGGAGGTTGGCCACAAAATAATGTGCACAGCATAAATATCTGTGCCTTGTACACACACACACACACACACACACACACGAGATTTTGATTTTCAGAAACTGGCCATGCAAAGTGTGGCTGTACAACTCACTGGTCACAAACTCAGAACTCAGTGAGACTGCAGCTAAAAATTAGCCATTTTTTTCTTGCAGCTTTCTTTTTTTCATTCAACCTTTATTTAGATCTAAATAATCACATTGAGCCTCAAGGACTCATTTACAAGTGAGACTTGTTTAGATAGACAAAAAAGTAAGGAAAGTGATAACTAGGATTTGGAGGCAAAAAAAAATAATCCTAACAGACTCTCAATCCATGGCCAAGGACAGATAGCCTGAAATAGAATTAAACAACCTGCACATAAGCACATAATGACACAGACATTCCACAGGGGAAGGGGAGGTAACAAGAGCGGTGAGCGTGTCCACAGTGGCACTATAGGAGTTCTGACAAGAATGGTATAATCAACCAGTTCCCTCTGGTGAGATCCTTAAACATTCTCAAGGGGTGCCGAGGTCGACCAAGGTCCATGCCAGAGAGAATCCAAGAGTCCTGAGATGATGACACAATGTTTATTCAGCCGGGTCCCTCTGATTGGTCCGCAGACTTCCTCGTGTGAGAGGGGAGTGAGGCAGAGCGTCGATTTACAGGGCCTTCAGGCGAATTGAGATAAAGTGGCCTGTCAAGGCCAGCCGGGGTTGAATTCAGATAAACAATATTTGTTTTGGGAACAGGCAGAAGTTTACTGATTTATGTCTGTCTTGAGTCTTTGCTGGTCCTCACAGATCCCAAAACATCTAAATTAAGTGAACACACCGCTGGTCCGTATCTGAGAGTATTCCCGGAGATCTGAGCCATCCTGCCATTGAATCCTTTCACAAAGCAATTGAGTCTGGGAGCTCGAGGCATGGAGCAAACATCACGTAAGGCAGGCAGCCTGACCAGGCCAAATTTGCTGCCGACAACTACCTTGTTTGTTGATAAACCAGGAACCAGCCGATTCTGAAAAGCAGGCAACCTGTTATCATAAATCCAATTTTATATGGGTCTTCAACATCCTCGATGAACAGCAGAGATAGACACATCACCTTCAACTCACCCCAGGAATCAATGATATATCCAGCTGCATCCGTGCCATCAGGGCAAGTTGGCTCGCCTGAAGCTTGTCTTCTAGTCGAGAAAATTTTATCAGTTGCATTGATAGACCAGCTGACCAGATCCATAGCAAAACACTACAGTTTGGAAGACATGCAGAGAGAGGCTCTGAAGCAGTTTCACAGACAGGACAGATCAAAGCAAAGTGGAAGAGGGAGAGGAGGGGAAAAGGTGTTTTCCCTTGACAAGAGCAAGTGGTGAAGTTCTTACAGTTATGAATTGTTAACTAGTCTACAACAGGTGTGACACCACCCAAAACATTAACTGAGCTTATTTAAAAGCCTTCATGTCATTATGAAATGATTATTTACATAAAAACGGATCATTATCTTTAAGCTCAAATAGCAGCGGTGCTGTCCACGGCACTTTCAACAGGAATATCATGTTTGTGCCAAAACGAGTTTTAAATGGACGCTTGCAAAAATTTCCACAAACTTGTTAAAATTAAAGTTGTTTTAAGATGGCAGTATCTACTTTGGTCTGGGCCAGCCACACTCAGACAAGCTGTTAGCTTGTTAAAATAAAAGTTTTCAAGGAACTGTCCCTTCAAAGAGCTATCTACAACAGGTAAGATATTAGTTGTTCATAAACTTCTACAGAACAATAAGACCTGAACCATTGTTTTAAAATGAGCTGTTTTCCACATGAAACCAGATACCAGCCCAGTTTGCACACTGTTATCAGCATCATTACTGTAAGTTTGGAAATGGGCTGATCTGTGCTTGTCCCCGACAGTCGTAGGACTCTACGACCCTCTGTCTCTCTTTGCTCAGCTGCTGCTGCTCTCACTGCTTTGTTANACCATACCAACTTTATTTATAGAGCACTTTTTGCACCCAACAGGACCAAAGTGCTGTACACACAATCACAAAATACAATACAATCATAAAATGGAAGGGACTAAAAACAGTACTAAAATAATAAATTATGAATACAATAAAACAATAAAACAAAGTTAAAACATCTCAGATTGTACCAAAAGCCAAAGAAAAAAGATGGGTTTTAAGAAGAGACTTAAAAACAGCAAGTGAAGAGGCCTGTCTTATGTCTAATGGGAGGTCATTCCAGAGTTTAGGAGCTACCACAGAGAAAGCACGGTCATATATATATATATATATTTTAAACTATTAACATGATAATGGATTAATATTCATTGATTATAGACTTTTTATTGGGGGAAAGTCGCATTTGTAAAATTCTAACTTTTCAATTTAATCTGAAGATTGCGTTTTATTTTGAAGGTTCTGAAACGGAAGCGTAGTACTGTATTTTCCAAGCGAATTCTGCTTCGTCTTATTCTGAAGGTTCAGAAACGGAAGTGTAGTATTTTCCAAGTGAATAGTAATTTTGCTCTGTGCGGTGTGCGAAAAGGAAGATTGGAGAGCAGCTTTTGATGAAGAACAGAGGGTTTGAAAGGGGGAACGGGGTACTTTTTTATTGTAAATATATATTTTTTGTTAATACACTCTGCCCGCTTCCACCCCTTTATCCTGGCGAGAGGTTGAACGTTCAAAATGGAGGCGGACAGATCCGGCGGAGGACCGAACTCGGGAGGCGGCGGCAGCTGCGGCGGTGTCGGAGCGGGGCGCAACCCGAACGGGCCGAAAGCAGCACCGGGCCAGATGACCGCAGCCCCCGCGACTGGTCCCATCATGGCAGCGGTGACTGGTGGTGGTGGGTCGCTGCAGCAGCAGGCTCGAGACACACAGGACGGGGACTCCTCGGGTATGACGCTTCCAGGGATCCTGCAGCAGCAGGCTCGAGACACACAGGACGGGGACTCCTCGGGTATGACGCTTCCAGGGATCCTGCACTTCATCCAGTACGAGTGGGGACGTTTCCAGGCCGAGAAGTACCGCTGGGAGGCGGAGAGGGACGAACTCAGGGTACATTTATTTATATATGTAAAAATAAAAACAAATGTTTTGTTTTATTGTCGCAGAATGAGGCCAGTACGGAAATTACAAGAGCAAGTAGTGAATGTTCACATCCCCAACAAGCAGTGTCAAAGAGGACAACATGCTAATGGGCTAGCTTACTCACATTGTACAGACTGGAGGGCTTTATTACTGTTTAATTATTGAAAGTCTTGCCGCTATGCATGACCAAATAAACAAAATATGATAGTTTAATAGGTAGATGGTGGTTTACTTTTATTTATCTCTGTGGGGAATTCAAAGAGTCCAGTAGCATCATCAAAACATTAATAAAAATAATAATAATAATTTGTAACGCACTTTTCATTAACAAAAATCTCAAAGTGCAACTAAAATCAATGATCAAATAAAAACAAGTGATAAAAATCAAGTAAAATCAATGGTAAAACAACAAAAATCAACAATAAAATCAATTAAAAACAATGATAATATCAACTAAGATCAAAGACATTAAATTAACACCTTAAATTAAACTCATAAAAACAAAAAATATCCAAGTGAATGTTCAATTGTGACATTAAAAACCCCATTAAATTCCTTAAAAACTAATTCATTGTGTCATTATGAATAATTAGAATACACTAATTAATTTGGAGGTAATGTGTCACAGCTGAGCACCCATGATATACAGTTGTGTGCTTTTTGAGGCACTCTTTTAAAATGTTGCTCTGTAACATCGTCACAAATCCATTGAAGCAACCAAATTACATAAAAAAAGGTAAATACTTCAGGTGTGGCTACCCTCCCTGTCTCTTCTGTATACACAGCAGGAGTACACAAGCCACAATCTGTTTAACAACTATTGTGCTGAGTCATTCCTGTGCACATTTAGTTTGTGAGCAGACGATAATCTAATTTTCTTTTCTCTAAAACCCCGACAGAAGGAAATCAAATCGTCTGCGGTTGTTCAGTTGTGGTTAGAAAGGATGTCGGCGTCGTGCAACTCCGAATGGAAATGGCTTCGTTGTGATTTGATCTTAAGAGGTGGTGTGTCCTTATCGCAGGAGAAGCTACTGGGAAATGTTTGCCAGTAAAGCAGCTGTGAAACAAAGTGATCGGAGGGCGTTCCTTGATTTGTGCAGCAAAGGTTTCATCTGTTCGTGGCGCTGAACGTAAAAATAAAAACAATACTGTACTGTAATTTGAAAGTACGCTCAATCGTATGACTCACTGGTTGCATGGGAAAACTTTCAATGACACCAGTCAATTTGAAATGACCTCCCACATACCAACACAGCATCTACCTTTAGATAAGACAAGTGGGCCAGCGTCGTTGAAGGTCATCGATGTGTTTCCATAAAATGGCAACAACAACAAAAAAGCCCTCTGCATGCTTGTGAGTCAGAGGGATAAAAAAAAATCCCTTGAGCCAAGGTGGCCCCAGTTGTTTATGTAAATGTTCCTTTATGGTAGAGCTGTCATTTCTTATCCGAACGCGAAACTTGGCCCGGACCGACCCAGATTAGGGCCGGTTCGGGCCGTTATAATGTGATTAATGTGAGGGTCGGACCGGTCTCGGGCTTTGATGCGGTTTTGCGAATCATAAAGCACGAATAAAACTAAGAATGCACAATGTAAAATTGTGTTAATCTACTTATAGGAGGAGGCAGTGAGTTTACTATTCATTCATTCAACCTTTATTTAGTCAGGTAAATCTTTTGAACCTCATGGGCTCATTTACGAAAGCGACCTGCTAAAACTAAAGAACAATGAACAGCAGTGGT
>JBBPBX010024996.1:988-11561 GCA_038048925.1 Garcialebias charrua | reverse complement strand
GTGGTAGAGTTTCCTTAAACAATAAACAATAAACAAACAAACAATAAACAATAGAAAACAAAAGAGAGAAAAAAACAAAAGAAAGTTTTTTACTATGATGAGAGGATGAGGAAAGAAAGAAGAGTGCAGCGGTTAATCAGATTGTGGAAGAGATCGCTGGCACATTGCGCAATAATTGCACACGCGGGCTCAGGCTTCTGCGGTTTTATGAACCATACAGCAAAAAGAAAACTAAATGCAGCGCAACATAAAATTGTGTTAATCCACTTGTTGAGGAGGAGGCAGGTCCTACCGTACGGTTTAACGAGGTTTAAAAAAAGTCACGTTAAGCTCAGATAGACACCTGTCACCTGCGGTGCGCGTCTGCTGACTCGCCGGTTGAAATGGACTTGCGATCTGTCCAGGGCAGGGGGTCACCAACATGGTGCCCGCGGGCACCCGGGTGCCCCCAAGGACCATTTGAGGTGCCCTCGGACCTGTTCTAAAAATAGCACAACTCACTACTAAGCTGCATTTAAAATTTCATTTTATTCAGTTGTTATTATTTCTTTGTATTTATATATATTTTAAAATGTCTATCTTAAAATTATGTTCTTAAAAATATGTTTATTATACATTTTTTTCCAATTCACGCTTTGTTATTTCCGAAGAGTTTAGCAAACTGGTGCCCTTTGTATGACTCCGTACCCACGAAGTAGCTCTCAGTTTCAAAAAGGTTGGTGACCCCTGGTCCAGGGTGTACCCCACCTTTTGCACAGTGAGTGACCGCTGGACATGGGCACCAGCGACCCCCGCTAAAATGAAGAAGCGGGCAAAGATAATGGATGGATGGTAGGGCTGTGTAATAATATCGATGTTGCGATATATATCGATTTTTTTCTTTCCTATAAAAAAATCGATATTCATCCGAGATATCATCACTGCACAAAGAAGTGCACTTCTCCCACAGCACGTCGATCAGATTCTATTTCTAAACAAAAATCTGAGGAGAATGTAGCTCACTTGGTCTGCAGAGTAGACTTTCTGTTTAGCGTTCACTTATTAGTCAGGGTCTATCTACAGGCCTTAAGCTGCTCTGCTAAGATGGGTGCATTACTTCTTCATTACCTGAATTATAGACTGTTTTGGAAAAGCCATGTTACTGTTTACTTACCAAGCACTTAGTGATTCCTTCAGATGTTAAGTGTCAAGGTTAAGAAGGTTTCAAACTATTCAGAGCAGGGCACTTGGTGCACTTTATTTACTTTACAAATGCATGTAAGCTACAAGAAAGTTCATTCTCAATAGTCCAGGTATCAAATCCGCTCATTCTCAATCAGTTCATCTGGACAGTTTCTTTTTAGTAGAAACGTTTCACCCTCACTCCAGAGGGCTTCGTCAGTCAGAGTAGTCCCAAGCACACTGAAGTTACCCCACCAAGTAAACAACTTAAGTGGACCAACCAGTTTGCTGTAGCCAAGATGGTTTCTGGAGGCTGTCCTGTCCCTCGTCGACTCCTCCCAGGCAGGCAGACATGTCCATTGAGAATGAACTTTCTTGTCTTGAACCACTTTGGACATGTCTGCCTGCCTGGGAGGAGTCGACGAGGGACAGGACAGCCTCCAGAAACCATCTTGGCTACAGCAAACTGGTTGGTCCACTTAAGTTGTTTACTTGGTGGGGTAACTTCAGTGTGCTTGGGACTACTCTGACTGATGAAGCCCTCTGGAGTGAGGGTGAAACGTTTCTACTAAAAAGAAACTGTCCAGATGAACTGATTGAGAATGAGCGGACATGTAAGCTACAGTTTTTACTGTTTCAATTAAAAGAAACATGTTTTCTCACCACTTCTTTGATTCATTTTGTCCAGCTGTCGACTTTAAAGTGTAACTCACCTCACCGGCGTCAGAAGATAGCTCCGCCCCAGCACAAGATTTGAAAAATGCAAAAACATGGGAGTGTCAACAGGGAGGCGGGTGGGGGGTGAGCGAGGAGGTGTGGCCAGGACGAGAGACCGTCATTGTTTTTGAATGTTAAAATTACATTAGTAATAAACAACTTAAAACAACAAAGAATTATTATGTAGCTTTATTTATCTATTCTCACCCGATCTATCCGAAACAAAAGGCTTAAATTATTATTATTTTTTAAAAATAATACCACAATGTATGCAGTGACTGGGGATCGAACCCGGGTCCTTTGGGTCCCAAACCGGCTCCCTACCTCTGGACCAACTTGGCATTCATGCATTACCAGTCCTTCACAGAATAAGAAAACAAATACAACCACATACTTTTAGAACGCTGGAGTTTTGATTAGATATTAATGAAGTGAAAAGTATTCTTAAAATAAATAAGTAGCTAATCTGAAAATTATATCGATAAGTGGTGCTTGTATGGTACAGACTGTGGCACCGCGAGAGAGTGTGTGACACTGCGCACGGACAGAAAGGAAGAGTGCAGAGACGATCTCTGCAAGGGGAGTGGCTATGGTTGAACCTCTTTTATACTCAGGCAGGAGACGATGTGACATCAAACATGAACAGACACGTCACACATGAGAGTTTTGACCAATTAGAAAATTAAGGTGTAATACATCTGTTTAACCCATAGGACTACCGTAAACACGTTTTTAGACCAAATATTGTCGATTTAAACAAATTAGCACAAATACATGAAAATTAACACAGACATAGTGCTATACAGTAAAACATTTTAAACACATTCTAGGGAGTCTATCAGCTAAAAAAAAAGTTACTTTTGAAGTGAGTTACACTTTAAGTCTGTGTCCATGTCCAACCAGAGCCAGGTATTGTGTAGTTGGTGCTTTTAATCAGTTTTCAGTTAAATTAATTCAATCCAAGTCTATAACATATAATATAATAGTTAATTCTTAGTTAATTCTAGATGTTATTACTGTTTTTCTCTTGCATTGGTTGTTGGATGTAACTGGGACCCCGTGTACATAATCTCGTTTTCATCACATGTACCACATGCGGTGCAAATGACAATAAAGACTCTCTGACTCTCTGACTCTGACTCTCTAACAGTCACAAAATGTCACCAAAATCACTCTGTTCCTCTAAAATCTTTCAGAAAATCGCAAAAAGTGTATTGAATTGTATCGTTTGCTGAATATCACAATATATATCGTATCGTGAGCAGAATATCGTGTATTGTATCGTGAGATTATTGTATCACTACAGCCCTAATGGATGGATCAATCAGCTGATCATCGGCTGCGCGCGTCTCCGCACCTGCTGTCATCTGCGGTGAAGGAAGTAGCAGAATCTTCAAAATCCAAAGCGAGCAGCACGTTAAATTAAAATAGCCTTGTTCTATATTTTTCCAAATAACTTTGCTCTAAAAATATATTTTTGTTCAGCTGTGTATTAGTCAATCTTTACAGTTGATTCTTTTTTAGGCTATTCGTTTTGTATGTTAATGTCCATTTGGTGACTTGTTAATAAAAATAAATCTTATAGCTTCCTTTCATTATGTTTTTAAAACTATCATGTCAAACTGATTTGCTTACAAAAGCAGAAAAGGCTTAATAATAATAATAATAATTATTATTATTTTTCAAGTTCGGCTCTCTAATTACCTGTAATCCTTCGGGTCCTGGTGCTGTATAGGGCTCATAAAAATAAAATAAAAATCAAACTAAGGGCTCGATCTGGGCCGGGCCAGATTTATTAGGCCAGAATGCAACTATGGAGCCCACCTGTGTGGAGATTTTGCTTGCTTGTCAATTCTTTCTACAATTAAGAGGTCAAAACAATCATCCATGCAAATGTAGTTTTGTTTTGCATTCAGAAAAGTTTGTCTTTCCTCCTCATACCCATATGTGGCCTTACTTGTGTTACCACAGTTCCCCTGTAATTACTGCAGGGACAGAACGATCTTCTGGAGTTCACATGCTTAAGAAAACCAAAAAGAAAACAACAAAACATATGATCGTCTCTCCTCTGACGCTGCTCTCAGCTTTCCCTCAGACTCAAATCTTCGCAGTTATAAATAGGAGCATGATAAAAAATAAATGAACAACAACAAAGGGCCTGAGCTCGCTGCTCTTCGTCGGCACGTGGAGGAAAGCGGAAGGGAAATCAGAACCAGGCCATCGCCTCGTCCAACACGCCGTTAGTGTGGTTTTGTGGAAGTGGGGTTGCATGTGTGTGTAATTCGCTGCACATGATCTGGTTTCACGGCTACGGTCAGAGCAGCGTCCTGCTCCGAGAATGAAAAGATCACTGGAGTGTCAGGCTGAAAAATGGACCCAGCTTACCAGTACATTTTAACACACACGGGCCTCTGGCTTTTGTTGCCAGCCTGCTTACAGAGCTCCCAGCATGCCCGTTGGCTCCTGCACACTATAGAACGTAATGCACATTGTGCATCATGTAGTTTGCTCACATCTTACCTACACGGTTCATTTTAGGCACTTTATTGTCACACTTGATTATGCATTATGCCATTAAATGGTTATCAGCGTTTCAAATTATTTGTGTGAAAGATGGGAACTCCAAGGAACTGTGTGTGAATATTAGCACACATTTTAAAGCACTATGTGAAATTAATTTAGAAAAGATGCTATATAGGTGCAGATAATTAATGCTGCAAATATTGTATGTGATTTGAATTAAAATGTAGCCTTTTATTTCGCTATTTAAAGTAGCTTTTTTTTTTTTTTTACTTGCATGCTTCAAATCAACCTTGACAAAAGGTTTAGTTTTAATTCTTTAGGTTAAGTTTGTCATCTTTTAAAGGCTCTTTGGAGGTTTGAAACCCCTGGTCATCATACATTTTCTGTAAATGTTTTGTCAAAACATTGAAATTACCGTAGACCTCGAGTTTATTGAAAAGTTTAGATTTGAGTCTGGAAAAGTCTGGATTTTTAAAGTTGCCACGGTGTCAGGACCTGGTATCCTTCAGGGTTTTAACTCTGTTATAGAAGAACTTTCCGCTGAGGGAAACCGGCTCCTCCGCAACTCTTTGGGACTTCTCTGTGTTGTAGCAGACCAAAGGCCACCTGTGGTGCCATGACAGGTCAGTAATTAAAACTCCCCCTCCTGTCTGGACCAGGTGGGACGTCTTTGGTCAAACAGCAGAACGGGGACATGTAGTGGTGGACATGTCCCTCTATTCTTCAAGGATAAAAAATTTTAGGACTCCAAAAAAAAAATCACTTGTGATTGTTGGTTTATTGTTGATTTTTATTCTAGTCTATTGGACAAACTAACCTGTCGAAAAGATGACTTACGATCCAGATGACATCACTTCCTGTTGAGTGTGAGCTTTAGATACCCCAGGTACACATATTTAATTAATAGTTCCGCCCTTAGCTTTGAAACACGTATGACATTCATTGCACAACACATGTTCTCTTGTCCCGCCCATAACTTCTGATTCGCTCAAGACAATTTAATGAAACAGGATAACCATATGCATCATCTCTAGACAGAGTCACATATACTTTTGATCACCCCCAGCTTCAAGGTCAAAGTCACAAATCAAGGTCAAATTTTATACAAGGTCTTTGCTGGTCCAGGCCATTATTATAGATTACTGTACAGTATAAAGCAATAGTTTTCCGGTGGGCGTATAATGTGCCATATGCAGTACTTTTGTTTTTCTACTCATGGAATATCAAATTTTTTTGGCTTTAGTTTTCCAACTTGACTTCTAACTGCATACACACTCCATCGCTCAAATTGTTTTGCTCGCCGACTTTGGCTGGGGATGAGATGGAGGAAAATGTCTGGTGGAGAAGAAAAGCTGCCCTTGACCCTGTTCTGTAGCTCGCAGCGAAGCGGCGACAGAACAGATCTAATGTGTGTCGGCTCTCCGAGCAACAACAGAAAGGAAAAGGTCAGCAGCAGTGCGCTACAAGGAAAAGACACGCTCAGAAAGAGAGATCAGATGGCACAACAGGTGTGCTCCCAGTAAGGCTCCTTCCTAACCGAGGCTTTGTTCCTTTACTGTGATAGTATGAAGAATTTAGGCACAACGTTGTCAGCAGGATCATGTCCAGGGGTCTGCAACCTGCGGCTCTGGAGCTACATGCGGCTCTTTGGTCCCTCAACAGTGGCTCTTTCAAGCTTTGATCAAAACTAACTTTAAACTGAATTTTATTTGTTCTTATAATAACAAAAAGGGCTAGTTTTAGCAGTTTTTCCTGTCATTTCCTTTGCAAATGTGTGAATACTAGAATTAACAATGTAAGGTGACCTTGAGTGCCAAGAAAGGCGCCTACAAATAAAATGTATTATTAGCCCGCTGCAGAGGGACCAAAGGGCCGCATGTGGCCCCAGAACCGCAGGTCGCAGACCCCTTAGCTAAGCAAATGAAAACTAAAAAGAGCTGAATGTTCTATTGTTTTATTGCCTCAGTCTGTTGCAATCGTTTTCTCCATTAAAAGACAAGTTTATGTATTCACACATCTTAAAGAGCTTTTAGTTGTAGGAACTTGTTTTACCCTCAAGCTTAATAAAAGTTAGTGTCTGTTGCAAGAAACAATTTGCCCATTTAGCATTAAATGTTGATATTGTTGATCATTTTCAATGGTTATATTTTGCCCCAGGAAAATGGAGTGGAAAGAAAAGGCGAGCTAAAGAACGCTAAAGCCTAAAACACAAGTGAGCTACAAATAGACCGAGGGCCAGAGCTATTAGTAACTCCTTGGAATTGAAACATTTTTTCTTTATGGCTCCCTCTTATTTGTCAATCACAGGAAGTATGTTCAGGTTTTTGTGCGTAAATGCTCAAAGTTGAACTTGGCCAACAAGGCAGCATGAGAGATTGATTCTGTACCAACAAAAAGACGAGGAGCAGAGTGTGAGTGTGGCACACACTGATGGTTATCAGTGTGTTAGGACAGGTTGTGGCCCGTCTGGGGGTAAAAATGTGTGCTCTTCTCTTTATGGATGAAGTAGTGACTGAATCTGCATGTTATGAAATACATCTGATCAGATCAGAAGACATTAGAGGTGAAGATCTTGGCTGATTTTGGCTGATTTTTATCAGTGTCCAGTTGTTGCATAGTTTTTGGTCAAAGGAATTGGAAGTGAGACTGAAATGGTTTAGTTTATATTAACAATCCTTCCTCTTTCTTGTAATCCTCAGTTTGGCATCTACATTCAGCTTTCTCAATAACTTTTTAAGTAGGAAGCTAATGGCTCAGAGTAGGAGGCTGGAGTCATTTCCCAACATAAACATTGCACATAGATGTTCTGTGTGGTGTACATGTTCATGAGCGCTGACCGTTTAAACACTGACCACTGATGAAAATAACTTATAGTTATGAAGTCATCATCAGTAGCAGCAGTTTTGTAGAGGATGGAGAATGAGACATGGGTACAGTAAAGGGGCGGCCGTGGTGTAGTGGTAATGGCAGTCATCTCCCGATCGGAAAGTTGGCGGTTCGACTCCCGGGACCCGCACCATGTGTCGTTGTGTCCTTGGGCAAGACACTTAACCCTGAGTTGCTCCCGGTAGGACTGGAAAGCACCTTGCATGGTAGTCTGCCGCCACCGGTTTATGAATGTGTGTAGCATTCAATATATGTGTAGCACTTTGAGATTTTCAGTAATGAAAAGTGCGTTATAAATTGAATTAATTATTATTATTATTAATTACAGTAACAAAAATAAGTAAAGTAATAATTCATTACTGTCAGTAAACAGTGTTTGCACATTGTAACACCAGCTGATGTTCTGCAGCCGCCTGAGCTGAGATGAAAACTGGTCCTGGAGGAAACTCCAACCTTACATTTCTCAGGAAGTTTGTAAAAATTAAATCTATTCACAGGTGTTTCCACCTGAACTTTTTCAAGTTCAAGTTTTTTTATTTATTGTGATTAGTTCAAGTTTTTTTATTTATTGTGATTCGCATCACACGTGGTCCATAAGGTGGAACGAAATTGTGTACTCAAGGTCCCAGTTACACCCAAAAATAGCAAAATTATAAAGTATAAAAAGAAACAGTACCGGTATATAAGATCTAAGATATACGCTAAACACCAATAATGTAAAATAATACAGTGTACCAACAGCAGCCCGAACATGAGTCTGTGCGGTGAGCAGATTGATATGAATTAACACAGCAGTTTGAGATAATCAGCAGCATGAGATCAGCAGCACAGATAACTCATATATCAACAATCAAGTGGCATTACAGTGATTTTTTTTTTCACAGTGATTTTTAGGGATTCATGAGTCTTAACAATTTCAGGGTAGAAGCTGTTCCTCAGTCTAGTGGTTCTACACTTAATGCTCCGCAACCTCCGTCCTGAGGGGAGCAGGGCAAAAAGTGTGTGTGCTGTGTGAGTGGGGTCCTTCATGATGCAGGTGGCCCTCTTTCTGCATCTGGAGGGGTAAATGTCTGTGGTGGTGGGGAGACTGACTCCAACATCTTCTGTGCAGCCTTCATCACTCTCTGCAAAGCTTTTCTTTCTGCAGCTGTGCAGCCTCCATGCCACACATTGATGCTGGAGCACAGGATGCTCTCCACTGCACACCTGTAGAAGGAGGTGAGCACTGAGCTTCTCAGTCCAGCTCGCCTCAACCGCGAGTCTCTGATGAGCTTTCTTGATCAGGCTGGTGGTGGTGTTGCTCCAGCTGAGGTTGTCATTCAGGTGCACACACATTTTTAAGAGTGGACTTGTTTTAAGGAGACAACTGTTGGGTAAATTAGACTTTTCTTGGAAAACTCAAGGCCCCCACTTCTACATCCCATCTTGTAACCTCTCCACCCAAAACAATCCATGCTTCTCAAAAATGTGTTTTTTACTTTATACAAGAATAACGGATATAGAACAATAAACAGCTGTTTTGTGTTTATGTTTCTGATTTTCTGTGAATTAAAGTTTACCTGCTCCAGGTCCTGCAGTAAAAAAACAAAAACAAAAAAACACCTCAAATGGATCAAAGACTTCAGGTACAGAAACCTGAACTGTTGCTAATTCTACTAGGCGGTTACTTTTTTTTTTAGCCCTTAATTTGTGCTGGTCCAATCAATTAACATATAGGGGAATATACTCTGACAATGGAGCTGAGTGTTTCCACTTCATAATCCTTTCAAACATAACAATGGCAGAAAAATGCTGGGGATGCTCTTAGTTGTTTTTCTTTAATAATTTTCCTTTTTTTTTTTTCAGGAGCGAGTAGGGGATGGCATCCACAGATTTGTCAATTTAAGCTGGATTTAGAGTGTTTAAAACTCACAGCCCAGTCTTTTATCTATCTGTAACAAGGCAAGATGGCAATCACTCATAATTTTTTCACAGAACCCCACCTCAACAGATTTGAACTAGCTCTTTAATGTGAATTCCCACACCTTCAACAGTTTCCACTATCCACAGTATTCCTACGCCCCATGATGCTTTGCGCGAAATGTGCACACGACTTCCGGTTGACCGGAAACACAGTTTGTTTACATGCGAGTAATACAGTTGAAGACAGTCCAAACTTTGTTGTTTTAGTTCATTAAAAATGTGGGAACACCACTCGTTTTGTTAAAAGAGGAGGGACAAATAAAAAGAAATTACAGATGTTACCTGATCGCGCAGACATAATTTAAAACTACATAAATAGCGAACGCGTTTGCTCCGGCCTCTCGGCTAAGGTTTGTTAGCAGCTATCTCGGCTAAAAATACCGGTCGCGTCTGAGATCTATCGTTTTAAGACAGTAAATCTTCCAAAACTCTCATTAATAAACCCTCCCCGAATAAAAAGATGTTACCTGATCGCGCAGACATAATTTAAAACTACATAAATAGCGAACGCGTTTGCTCCGGCCTCTCGGCTAAGGTTTGTTAGCAGCTCGGCTAAAAATACCTCTGAGATCTATCGTTTTAAGACAGTAAATCATCCAAAACTCTCATTAATAAACCCTCCCTGAATAAAAAGAAATTACAGATGTTACCTGATCACGCAGACACAGCCATAGAGAAGGATGCAGGGACACTCTTTCTTTGTTTTGGGTCCGTGTTGAAAACACTGTTGTTTTAGCCAAAGATTTAGCTTGGTCCGGTTGTTGGTGCAGCCGCGAACAGCACAGCAGGTACCTGAACCCCGGTAGGACATTTCAGTAAACGTTCCGTTTAAACAAAAGCTGTGTTTGCTCCGATAAAATGAATGAAAATAACTTTCAAAAACACCCGCGATCCATACTCCGCCTATGGAATACAGACACTTCCGGTGTCGGACAGGAAGTACAATGCACATTCGCTTCTACAGTGACACCCCCAAGAATACTGTGGATAGAGTTGAGCATTATATAATATGACAAATTTGAGAGAATACATCCTGCTTAGACTTCAACAAATCGTCGACTTTTATAATCCGAGTGCCGTTCATTGTTGTTCTTCGTGCCAACAATATGTTTGTCCAATCAGATGGACTCTCACTGCCCTTGGTGTTCACACCAGATTTAGCTGACAGTGGCTGGGATGCTAAAGCACGCTGAGAGTGTTGTGTCAAGACGACAGAACTGAAAGCGAGGAGTTATAAAAATGTGGATGTATCATCATTGCAGAAGTCAACAATAATATTGCAATCACACATTTTACTGGCATAAGCCTCAGTTTCCATTGAAGA
>JBBPBX010024995.1:18334-28804 GCA_038048925.1 Garcialebias charrua | reverse complement strand
TGCGTCACTCCCAGCAGGTAAGAGAACAACTGAAATCAGAAAATGAGGTTGAGTAACTGAAAAGAATGCAAGAGGCCTGAAGCACCCTGATGCTGCAGAACAGGAGGTCAGATCTAGAAACTGGATCCCTCCCCGGAGCAATATGCTCAACACAAAGGCAGCACGAGGCATGGAGTCCAACATATCCTGTCCCAACCAGCACTGAAACTAGTGGTCTACTTTTTTGTACTGGGTGTACTGTGCCTAAAAACCAAAGTGCATCGGTTAGTACAATGTAATCATCAATTTATTTTGATTTTTAAGCATATTTAATATTTCCAAATTTCTCTGATGCTTATATTTGAATAAATGAAGAACAAACTCTCTACAACAGTTGGCTTTATGTTAAAAACTTGTTGCAGAATTTATAAAACAGTATCAAAGCAAAAAATGTTCAAGTATTAAGTAGTAAGTAGAGAATCATACAATAATTCAGTAGATAAACTAATGTAATAAACAAGCGCTGCATACAGACAGATTGCTACAGAAGCAGTTAACTGCCTTTTAACATATCAATGACACGTGTCTAATGATATGTCGTATATCATTGGGCACTTTTACGTGGGTATACTGAAATTCTTGAGCTTTTCCAGTGAGTATACCGTATTTTCCAGAATATAGGTCGTGGCTTTTTATCCTTTTTGCATGCCCTGCGACTTATATTCAGGTGCAACCTATTTATGGCTTTTTATAAAATAAGCTGATTTGTAATCATTTATTAACAAAAAATAAACTGAGACACACTCTTACAATAATGTCAGCTAACAAATATATTTTTTAGGTGTTTATCCTGCTAAAATTAAACAATTACGTTCATTTATTAAAGAAAATTTCAGCTCAGAAACGTATTTTCTATAATTTTTATCAAACAACTAATTGTTTTTAAGTGTTAATCTTTTTAAAAGCCTTGCTGTGCACTCCTGTGGCAAACATTTGCAGCAGAGCTAAACACGGCCCACATTTTGACGTAGGTGCGACCTATATTCAGGTGCGACCTATATTCCGGAAAATACGGTACTCCATGTACCTGCGTACTGTGTAGACTACACCACTGACTGAAACCCAGTTTGGTTTAGTTGGAAAACGTTAAAAAAAAATCTACTGTCACCTAGTTTTAAAATACAATCACGTTATGATGAGAAGCCGTTTTAATAAAACCTCAGAATCAGTGTTACCTCACTGTTGGCTCTGACTTTCAGCCATAGGCGTAGATCCTGGGGGGGTCGGGGGGGTCCGGACCCCCCCAATCTTGGGGAAATATAGATCTGTCCCCCCCAATAATTCAATAAAGGAAATCGTGTCTTTAAACAATATAAATATAAAAAGGCAAAAAAAGAGAGAAATCCGCCATTATTCTAAAAAAAAAGAAGGAAATTTTGCCCACCCCCCCTTCTCTGTTGGCAAATGGTTTAGTCCAATGTTTACAAGGAACAACAACAGCAGCGGAGGTCACAGGCTCGCGGAGCCGCTGGTGGGGAGTGAGCTGCTGCACAAAGTACTAACTTCCAGTAAGTAGCTACTTAAAACATAGGTGACAGTGACTGGGAGGAAAAGGTCTTTCACAGTGTTGAAAGACAAGTGTGTCTGTGCATCATTAGTGGCTGTAGCAACAGAAAAACACTTTGGAGCGTCACTTCATCAGCTAACACACTAGCTTCAATGCTAACTAGCTCCCTGGTGGCTCTGCAACAGACAGTAGAATGTCAGCGCAGCTTTGAGCAGGATGGATTCACATTCATCATATTTTCAGGTGTGGAGCTCTTGAAAGAAGTAATGATAAAATATGTGAAAGATAATTAATTAAAAAAGAGTAGAGAAGATGTGATGATTAGTTAAAATGATTTCATATGTGTAGCACTTTGTTGCAGCTGTGGTTGTTTTAAGGGCTTTAAATTATTATTATAAAAAATGTTGAGGATCAATACTTATGTCACATGGTTAATTAAAAAATGTCACTGTTTATTATATTACATTATTGATATTTTGTATCTGCAACTGGAACATTTTATTCTTAATAGGTTCTTAAAAAATGCTACAGATTTGTTAAGGCATATTTTGAATGAATGTTACAAACGTGTTCATTTCTACAAAACAGTTAATAAAATATTTATAAAATACAACGAATTTCAAATGTTACAAACTGAGTTTAACATAAAAGAAATAGTGTTTATGTTTAAATATCAGTTAATAAGTAATCCATTATGCCCCCTTGTTTAGGACTGGAACCAATCTCAGCTGCTTTTGGGTGAAGGCAGGGACACCCAAGACAGGTCTCCAGTCCATCACAGAGACAGACAAAGAGACAAACAACCATCCACACTCCCAGTCAAAGCTAAGAACAATTTACATTTGCACAGAAGAACCAAAACATTATTCAAACTGAGGACTCAAGTTCTTGATTGAGAGTTCTAATCACTACTGGTAATTATCAATAATAATTGATCATATTTACCAAGCTAAAGCATTGTGTGGAGTCTTTAATAATACAGACCAGATCAGATGTGATCAGGCAGTCATATATTCACATGTATGTAAATGTATTATTATTAATACTATGATTAAAGTTGAACCATGCAAATTTGTTTGGAACGAACAAGTGGACCTTTGTGCCTCTTGGTTCCACTGAAGTAGCTCTCAGTCTCAAAAAGTTTGGTGACCCCTGCATTAAAGTATTTCTTCTCCTTGAAAACTGTTTTCTTTTTAAGCATTAAGATTTTGGGAAGATGTTGTACCAGATTATCAGTGACACTGACCACAGCAATCTATGAATACAAGCCAAACTGAAATTTAAACAATATTTAGAGGGGACCTATTTTGCAAAATTCTCATTTTGCCACTTGTCATTATTTGTCGTCTATTGTACTGCAGATTGAACACATTACATTTTTTAACAAGAGTAATGAGTATCACTGTTGTACTGATTAATAGTAGTATTAAGACTACTAAATAAAATACATGCCATTTAAATCAATATTATTGTTGATTATTCTGCATAGTATATGCATGCAGTTTGGATAAACTTCCCTCTGTACATTTTGCATTACATTTCACTGTAACTTTGCCGACCCCCCCAAAATTGCTCTTAAAAAATTTCCCTGTTTATGGTCCCCCCCAATAATGAGATGAAATCTACGCCCTTGCTTTCAGCTGCTGCCACAAGAAGTTTCGTTAAAAGTTACCACCAGTTTTGTGTTTATAAGGTCCGTTTGCTGTGGCTACAATATCATATTTGTGTTGACTCCATGTGTGTGTTTCTTATAGCAGCCGGTTCACCCGCTTCGGATGTTATCAACCATAGAATCGAACCGTTTCTCCCACACTCTATGGGGATGATAACGGTTGATAGGACCCATAGAATGGACTGATAACGTACTAGCATGTTTCAAATACCGTTACAATGGATGACAGCAGACTCCGTTTACTTACGTGGTTAGGTTTCGATTTCACTCTCTTTGGTTAGGTTTAGGGTCTTGGTTAGGTTTAGGCACAAGGGTGAACTGCAGGTTTAGGGTTGGACATCTGGGTCAGGGGCCGGTTCTTCCTTTGACTCCTACTCCGAACAGTTTGAGTCACTGGAAGAAGACCAGTGGATTCTAAAACACAGTGGTGGTCATGGTTCCATGCAATTGTTTCTGAGAGAAGCACCGTGGACATTGTGGTCTTGGCTTTCCTTAGTTTTAGTTGAGATAAGTTGAATCAAATTTCCTTGAAGGTCCAAAGGATGCTCCAGTATTAAAGTGGACCCCATCATTTATTTCAGCTTCAGCAAGCATTGCCTTTAAAAGTTTACAGGCCCAGTTTATTTTGAAGTACTTCCTGATATGAGCCAAGATTTGGTTGGACTGCTCATCTTCATCTCTATTTGTTGTGAGTTTTCATCATCAGTCCATACAATGGGCGCTATCAACTGTTATCAGCATAGTCTATCGGCGAAAATGCCCAACGTACCTCTTAACATGTTTGAAATAACGTTATCAGCGTTATAATCCCTGTGAGGAGGCAGCGTGTTTCCGCGAACCAGGAAGTGTTGTGTTTTTGTGTTTTTCAGCTTATGTAACCGTTTCCCTAAACCTAACCTTAAGCCTGACCCAGATGACCAACCCTAAACCTAACCTCAGCTCTCCCTTGTGCCTAAACCTAACCAAGACCCTAAACCTAACCAAGACCCTAAACCTAACCAAGAGCCTAAACCTAACCAAGAGCCTAAACCTAACCAAGAGCCTAAACCTAACCAAGAGCCTAAACCTAACCAAGACCCTAAACCTAACCAAGAGCCTAAACCTAACCAAGAGCCTAAACCTAACCAAGAGCCTAAACCTAACCAAGACCCTAAACCTAACCAAGAGCCTAAACCTAACCAAGAGCCTAAACCTAACCAAGAAACTTAAAAAAAAATGAAATCGAAACCTAACCACGTAGCTAAAGACGGAGCATGTTGTCATTCATTGTAAGGTGATAACGTACCTTTAAACCTCGTAAGAGGTAGAAGATGGGCCTTTTGACCGCATTGAATGAGAATGATAACGGATGATAGCGCCCATAGAATGGACTGATAACGTCCGAAGCGGGTGCCAGCTGCTTTTTATGAACTGTTAGAAACTTTATAAAATATTAACAGCGTGGTCTCACTATTGAGCTGCACTGCAGCAGCTCATCTGTATGAACGCTTGGTGTGTGTGTGTGTGTGTATGTGTGTGTGTGTGTGTGTGTATGTGTGTGTCTGTGTGTGTGTTGCTGCCTCCAATGTGAAGCTTGATTTAGAATGTCAAAATCCAGTCAAGTTGGTATTTAAATAAAAACTATATTTTGTGCTTGATTTTTATTTTTTTTAAGTTATGAAAAAACTATACTGTACATAAAAACTAACTTTAGTTTATCATTAAAAATGGTTGTTTGTTTTTGGGGTCAAAGGTTGCATTTTTCAATCCATGTCAAAGTAATGTAGAATACAGTATTCTCAAATTAAAAAAATACAATGCTGACAGCAGAGTTTTCTGCATCTGGTTTGACTGTGCAAACCACGCAAAGGCTAAAGAAAATGTGTGTGTGTGTGTGTTATGTTTCATAATATCAAATTAAATGACATTTGGCAGATAATAATTATTGAATGTATATCCATCAATTCTTCTGTTCATTTGCACATGCACAAATGACCATTAGAGCCCATTCCTGCCCAAAGATGCTGAGGAGCTACCCTCTCATCTCCTGGGGAAAGTCCAACATGAAACACCAGGCTGGGGGTCTATAAATAAACCTACACCACTGGCGCCTCTCATAGTGAGCAATTTCAGAGTGGAATGAGGTCCAACCCCTCTCAAGGAAATTGTTTCAAGAGCCCTCTCTGTGCATTGAGCTGAACCTGACTATAGTATTTTTTATGAACTGTTAGAAACTTTATAAAATATTAACAGCGTGGTCTCACNAATAAGCTGATTTGTAATAATTTATTAACAAAAATTAAACTGAGACACACTCTTACAATAATGTCAGCTAACAAATATCAGAGTCAGAGTCAGAGAGTCTTTATTGTCATTTGCACCGCATGTGGTACATGTGATGAAAACAAGATTATGTACACAGGGTCCCAGTTACATCCAACAACAAATGCAAGAGAAAAACAGTAATAACATCTAGAATTAACTAAGAAAAACATCAACTAGTAATACACTAAGCATTAGGTGTTTATCCTGCTAAAATTAAACAATTACGTTCATTTATTAAAGAAAAGTTCAGCTCAGAAAAGTATTTTCTATAATTTTTATCAAACAACTAATTGTTTTTAAGTGTTAATCTTCTTAAAAGCCTTGCTGTGCACTCCTGTGGCAGACATTTGCAGCAGAGCTAAACACGGCCCACATTTTGACGTAGGTGCGACCTATATTCAGGTGCGACCTATATTCTGGAAAATACGGTACTCCATGTACCTGCGTACTGTGTAGACTACACCACTGACTGAAACCCAGTTTGGTTTAGTTGGAAAACGTTAAAAAAAAATCTACTGTCACCTAGTTTTAAAATACAATCACGTTATGATGAGAAGCCGTTTTAATAAAACCTCAGAATCAGTGTTACCTCACTGTTGGCTCTGACTTTCAGCTGCTGCCACAAGAAGTTTCGTTAAAAGTTACCACCAGTTTTGTGTTTATAAGGTCCGTTTGCTGTGGCTACAATATCATATTTGTGTTGACTCCATGTGTGTGTTTCTTATAGCAGCCGGTTCACCCGCTTCGGATGTTATCAACCATAGAATCGAACCGTTTCTCCCACACTCTATGGGGATGATAACGGTTGATAGCACCCATAGAATAGACTGATAACGTACTAGCATGTTTCAAATACCGTTACAATGGATGACAGCAGACTCCGTTTACTTACGTGGTTAGGTTTCGATTTCACTCTCTTTGGTTAGGTTTAGGGTCTTGGTTAGGTTTAGGGTCTTGGTTAGGTTTAGGCACAAGGGTGAACTGCAGGTTTAGGGTTGGACATCTGGGTCAGGGGCCGGTTCTTCCTTTGACTCCTACTCCGAACAGTTTGAGTCACTGGAAGAAGACCAGTGGATTCTAAAACACAGTGGTGGTCATGGTTCCATGCAATTGTTTCTGAGAGAAGCACCGTGGACATTGTGGTCTTGGCTTTCCTTAGTTTTAGTTGAGATAAGTTGAATCAAATTTCCTTGAAGGTCCAAAGGATGCTCCAGTATTAAAGTGGACCCCATCATTTATTTCAGCTTCAGCAAGCATTGCCTTTAAAAGTTTACAGGCCCAGTTTATTTTGAAGTACTTCCTGATATGAGCCAAGATTTGGTTGGACTGCTCATCTTCATCTCTATTTGTTGTGAGTTTTCATCACAGCTGCTTTTTATGAACTGTTAGAAACTTTATAAAATATTAACAGCGTGGTCTCACTATTGAGCTGCACTGCAGCAGCTCATCTGTATGAACGCTTGGCGTGTGTGTGTGTGTGTATGTGTGTGTCTGTGTGTGTGTTGCTGCCTCCAATGTGAAGCTTGATTTAGAATGTCAAAATCCAGTCAAGTTGGTATTTAAATAAAAACTATATTTTGTGCTTGATTTTTATTTTTTTTAAGTTATGAAAAAACTATACTGTACATAAAAACTAACTTTAGTTTATCATTAAAAATGGTTGTTTGTTTTTGGGGTCAAAGGTTGCATTTTTCAATCCATGTCAAAGTAATGTAGAATACAGTATTCTCAAATTAAAAAAATACAATGCTGACAGCAGAGTTTTCTGCATCTGGTTTGACTGTGCAAACCACGCAAAGGCTAAAGAAAATGTGTGTGTATGTGTGTGTGTTATGTTTCATAATATCAAATTAAATGACATTTGGCAGATAATAATTATTGAATGTATATCCATCAATTCTTCTGTTCATTTGCACATGCACAAATGACCATTAGAGCCCATTCCTGCCCAAAGATGCTGAGGAGCTACCCTCTCATCTCCTGGGGAAAGTCCAACATGAAACACCAGGCTGGGGGTCTATAAATAAACCTACACCACTGGCGCCTCTCATAGTGAGCAATTTCAGAGTGGAATGAGGTCCAACCCCTCTCAAGGAAATTGTTTCAAGAGCCCTCTCTGTGCATTGAGCTGAACCTGACTACAGTATTGGCACCGCCTTCCTGTGGGTACACCACCTGCAGGAGGGGCCATATGAGTCGGGTGCATGGTGCAGTGGGCAGCAGCCAAAACCAGGGCCTCTGCTCTGACCTCATTGAAATTAGGGATGCACCGATCCACATTTCTCACTTCCGATCCGATACTGATACTTAAGAACGGGGTATCTACCGATACCGATACTTTTCCGATCCGATACTGTTCAGGTATGTGAATCTGTATAATGAAATTTTTGTGCTGAGACTATAAAGTTATGTGTATTTTGGAATGTTTTCTATACTATAAAGACTATACTGTTAAAGTTTGTGAGTTTCCTGTTGTAAGGCTCAAGAGTGTCTTCATTGGTTTTAACTCACACAATGTTAAGACGGCAGTCACAGAATATGATGGAACACAAGTGTTCTTTGAAGCTGGATCGGAAATATCGGCAGGTTGGATCCGATATCCGATACTTAAATTATACTGGTATCGGATACCGATACTTGATCGGATCTGCCCCATCCCTAATTGAAATTGCCCATTGGGACATGGAACAACACCCCTTTGGTGAGGAAGGAGCCTGAGACTGGGAGTGAATTCAAACCATGTGACTCACTTTGAGCTCAGCCAGGCCCGTGAGGCCCAGTCAGCAGGCGCTTGACGGCAAAAAAGTCCCTCTGTGTCCCTGAGAGCCCATGTCTGAATGAGGGACATTGAGCTCTGTGGTGTCTTCTCTTCATGCGGTTATTTGGAACCACTTGTCTGACTGGACCAGTCTGCCTTGAGAGACCTGACAGGGGGCAACTGCCCCGGACAGCCAAGGATAAGTCAGGCACACAGACTAGGGGCAGCTGTGGCCGAGTGGTTAGAGCAGTCGTCCTACAACAAGAGAGTTTGGGGTTTAATTCTACCAGTAGTCAATTGTTGAAGTGTCCCTGGGCAAGACACGGAACCCCTCATTGCCTCTGATGTGTGTCCCGTCAGTGTTTGAATGTGATAAAGCTCTGATTAGTCTCTACAGATTCAGACTAGCTTTGCAGAGATATAGTAGAGTGCTGTGTGAATGTGTGTGTGTGTGTGTGTATGTGTGGTAGAGTGATGAGTGTGTGTGTGTGTGTGTGTGTGTGTGTGTGTGTGTGTGTGTGTGTGTGTGTGTGTGTGTGTGTAGTAGAGGGCTGTATGAATGTTTATGTGTGGTAGAGAACTGTATGAATATATATGTGTGTGTGTAGTAGAAAGCTTTATGAATGTGTGTGTAGTAGTAGAGTGCTGTATGAATGTGTGTGTAGTAGAGTGCTGTATGAATGTCTGTGTAGTAGAGTGCTGTATGAATGTGTATGTGTAGTAGAGTGCTGTATGAATGTGTATGTGTACTAGAGTGCTGTATGTATGTGTGTGTGTAATAGAGTGCTGTATGAATGTGTGTGAGTGCTGTATGGATGTGTGTGTAGTAGAGTGCTGTATGAATGTGTATGTGTAGTAGAGTGCTGTATGAATGTGTATGTGTAGTAGAGTGCTGTATGAATGTGTGTGTAGTAGAGTGCTGTATGAATGTGTGTGTTGTAGAGTGCTGTATGAATGTGTGTGTTGTAGAGTGCTGTATGAATGTGTGTTTAGTAGAGTGTTGTATGAATGTGTGTGTAGTAGAGTGTTGTATGAATGTGTGTGTAGTAGAGTTTTGTATGAATGTGTGTGTAGTGGAGTGTTGTATGATGTGTGTGTGTGTAGTAGAGTGCTGTGTGGATGTGTGTGTATTAGAGTGATGTATGAATGTGTGTGTAGTAGATTGTTGTATGAATGTGTGTGTAGTAGAGTGTTGTATGAATGTGTGTGTAGTAGAGTGCTGTATGAATGTGTGTGTAGTAGAGTGCTGTATGAATGTGTGTGTAGTAGAGTGCTGTATGAATGTGTGTGTAGTAGAGTGCTGTATGAATGTGTGTGTAGTAGAGTGCTGTATGAATGTGTGTGTAGTAGAGTGCTGTATGAATGTGTGTGTAGTAGAGTGCTGTATGAATGTGTGTGTAGTAGAGTGCTGTATGAATGTGTGTGTAGTAGAGTGCTGTATGAATGTGTGTGTAGTAGAGTGCTGTATGAATGTGTGTGTAGTAGAGTGCTGTATGAATGTGTGTGTAGTAGAGTGCTGTATGAATGTGTGTGTAGTAGAGTGCTGTATGAATGTGTGTGTAGTAGAGTGCTGTATGAATGTGTGTGTAGTAGAGTGCTGTATGAATGTGTGTGTAGTAGAGTGCTGTATGAATGTGTGTGTAGTAGAGTGCTGTATGAATGTGTGTGTAGTAGAGTGCTGTATGAATGTGTGTGTAGTAGAGTGCTGTATGAATGTGTGTGTAGTAGAGTGCTGTATGAATGTGTGTGTAGTAGAGTGCTGTATGAATGTGTGTGTAGTAGAGTGCTGTATGAATGTGTGTGTAGTAGAGTGCTGTATGAATGTGTGTGTAGTAGAGTGCTGTATGAATGTGTGTGTAGTAGAGTGCTGTATGAATGTGTGTGTAGTAGAGTGCTGTATGAATGTGTGTGTAGTAGAGTGCTGTGAATGTGTGTGTAGTAGAGTGCTGTATGAATGTGTGTGTAGTAGAGTGCTGTATGAATGTGTGTGTAGTAGAGTGCTGTATGAATGTGTGTGTAGTAGAGTGTTGTATGAATGTGTGTGTAGTAGAGTGCTGTATGAATGTGTGTGTAGTAGAGTGTTGTATGAATGTGTGTGTAGTAGAGTGCTGTATGAATGTGTGTGTAGTAGAGTGTTGTATGAATGTGTGTGTAGTAGAGTGCTGTATGAATGTGTGTGTGTGTGTGTGT
>JBBPBX010024995.1:0-15133 GCA_038048925.1 Garcialebias charrua | reverse complement strand
GGACGTCACTGCATTAAAACCAGGTCTGGTTCTGTTCTGGACTTCACTGCATTAAGATCAGGTCTGGTTCTGTTCTGGACGTCACTGCATTAAGACCAGGTCTGGTTCTGTTCTGGACGTCACTGCATTAAGACCAGGTCTGGTTCTGGAGATGAGTGTAGACTGCAGAGTCCTGACCTGATGATGCTGATCTTCTGTGCTGGTCCATCCTTTTGGCCAGTGGCTGTTTAGTTTCCCCAATGTAAGACTGATCACCCTCCTGACACTGAACAACATACACAATATTACTCTGTTTGTGCCGGGGGACTGGATCTTTGGGATGAACCAGTCTTTAATGTATTTTGGGTTTAAAAGCCACTGGGACGTTGTGTTTAGAAAATAAACGTCTCAGTTTTTCTGAAACTCCTGCAACATCTGGAACGACCACTGGTCTGGGCAAAGCTCAATCTTTACAACCAACGTGTAAAAATGTGTACAAGTACTCGGTGTCGCACAATAAACTGCCCGGTGGGACTGTTTTGTGTGCAACACCAATGTATTAAATCCCCCTTCTTCATCCCTGATCTGGCCTTTTGTTTTGCAAGATGCAGGGATCTCTTCCCCCTCCGTTGATGTCATGACTGAAATTGTGAGGAGTTAAGGAATTTGTCACGAGAGAATTAAAATCAGGTCCAGCGTGGCTGTGGGAGGGTCTGGAGATTTCCTGGTGGTCTGATGTGTGAGCTGCAGGACCAGCACTCCCCGTTTTGAATGTTTTTTTTTTACTTTTTATTAACAGCATGTAAACAGCTGCATCTACACAGGGCCGCCGGTAGCTCTTGTATTTATATATATTTTTGCGACCTGTCAATCAATCCAGTAGGCGTGTCAGCAAATGACCAATCGGCGACCTCAATTTGTCCCAAAGGTAAACACCCCTTGCCTGCAGAGCTGGGCTGCAGCCGCTCAGGGTGGACGCTCGAGTATGACGTCTCAACCGTCTGTGGACAGTGCACGCAGTGTGCACGCGGTGTGCACGCGGTGTGCACGCAGTGTGCACGCGGTGTGCACGCGGTGTGCACGCGGTGTGCACGCGGTGTGCACGCAGTGTGCACGCAGTGTGCACGCGGTGTGCACGCGGTGTGCACGCAGTGTGCACGCAGTGTGCACGCGGTGTGCACGCGGTGTGCACGCGGTGTGCACGCGGTGTGCACGCAGTGTGCACGCCGCTCACGGTCCGCCTGAGTCTGTGGGAGCCTTTAGTGGAGACGCTGTCTGCTCTGTGGTCCAGAGTCCTGATGACTCCAAAGATGAGTCAAACTGTAAATCCTGGTCTGAGGGCGGGTTTGAGCTAAACATCAGCAGAGATGTGTTTCTTTCATCAGATTCAAAATCACCCAATTTTGAAAAATGTTTTTTTGTTTAAACATTTGACATTTGAAGATAATTATTGTTTGAACTGATTGTTTGAAAAAAGGGGCAGATATACGATAATAAGATTTTTTTCTTCTTTCTGCTACCTTTCATTTTTTTATATTTTGTACGTTATCATTTATGGGATTGTTTTGTATTGTGTATTTTTGTAAAAAGAAAAGAAAAAAGAACAAATTTAATCAACATAAACATATGTTTACCGTGTTCGATTGTGAATAAAATATGAGTTTATGAGATTTGTAAATCACTGACTACATTATGTTTTTATTAACATTTTACACAAAGTCAAAGCGTTTATCAGAACTGGGTTAGTCGATCATCATCAGTGAAACCTGCATTTGATTTTTATTTGCTGCAACCTTAAGAGAGATATTTTGCTAACAGACATCACAGAGAAGTCCGAATAAACCCCCAACGTTTCTGTGTGTTGATCGGGTTTGCCCCTCGCTAAATAAAACTCTGCCTCAAGCTTCAAAAGAAAAAGAAAACTTTGTTATTTTAAGAAAAGACAGAAGACGTAGTGAGGTCTGGAGCTACAGCGACGCCAGTTGAATAAACAGCTGGAACAGTTTGAAGAACTACAAGTCCCTACAGGACGCTGTCAGATGAGGCCCCCGGCAGCTCGGTGCCGACGGTGGACCGGACGGGTCTCTTCACCTGCAGAAGGTAACTGAGGAAGTCACACTGACACACGAGGACCTTCTCAGTGTTTACGTCACACCGACCATGCTGCCGTTTGTGCAGAGCTGATGTGCATCATCACAGTGAAACTGTCAACACCACTCAGCTGAAATCTTCACGCAGAAAAATACGATCGAGTCAAAATAATCAACTGCGACGATGCAGCGAGAAAAACTGCACAGAAGTTCAGGGAAACATGGAGTGTGCAGCGGTTTGGTAATAAAATGAAGTTTTTATCTGTGTTCTGCAGCAGCTCCTGCTGGCCTGACGCCCTCTGTTGGGAAAGTGCTGCCACAGGATCGTAAATGACTCCACACAACTCTTTTTATTGTTTTAGCTCCGACTTCAGCTGCTGCTTCAGTTCTGACAGTGTGCAAACCTTAAGGTGCAACGTTTGCAACCTCACTGCCTTTCACCAAACCTTTAGCATAGATTTAATTAGGGCTGAACGATTTAGGAAAATAATCTAATTGCAATTTTTTTCTATAAATTGCAATTGCGATTTAAAACGCGATTTTTTTTAAATATCTTCTCAAGTATTTTTCAACAAACAGAAGCAATAAATCAATCTGTTTTATAATAAACAATGTCAGATTTATTTAAAGCAGAGATTACAATAAAGCAAACAAATCTATGCCTTTTCTTTTCACCATTTCTATTTTTTCTTGTTTCATAAACATAATAGTAAACATGTGAACTTCCTAACTACTGTCTGAACTTCACATGACAGTTAATAAATAAATATAAAAAATTAGATATAAAAAAATTACTGTTTGAAGTTCAAACAGTTGGGTCAGTGATCCCTGTCGGCTGATACTTTGCTTACTTGAAGTTGAAGCACTGGTTGTTGTCATTCTAGCCATGCAACCATCGTAAATGTCTTTGTGGTGTTTTTTTTAAGTGTTGATAAAGATTTGTGTCACGTGACCAGTCAAATTGCAGCTTTCGCGATTAGAAAATCTAATTTTATCATATTGCGATATTATTGCAAATGCAATTAATTGTTCAGCCCTAGCTTTAATCCAACACGGAGTCCTCGGCTCCTGCGGTTGTTGTTGTAGTGAGAATGTTTTCAGTCAGGACGAGCTCCTCACAAGTTTTTCGGGATTAATAATGTTAACTGGGTCCTTCAGAGGAAGGCTGAAGGCTCCCATGGTGTTCACTGCACAATGAACACTGATGCCAGACTTTTAGACCAACATCATCTCATGTTGAGGAAAAAATGGAGGTGAAGCCGTTTTGATCAAAACTTGGTGTTTGTCAGGCTCAGAGGAGGAGCTTTGAATTACTTTCAGCTACTACCACACACAATTTTAACCCATTAACTGCTCAAACTGACAGAACCTGCTTTTTCTGGCTAATGTCAATCAGCTGTGGCGGACAGCTTGGTTTGAACTGACCTTTAAAGCTCATCAGTTGTACGGGTTCAACTGAAGATTATTTCCTGAATGTTTCAGTGGTTCATAAGATATTTTGCTAACAAACAGGGTAGGATACAAAACATTAATGGTAAAAATTTGAATAAAACAAAACAAATAAAATAAAAAGAGTTAAAATCTGTAACGTTGACTGAGTAATAACCATTTTTGTGGTTGGATGTCTATCTGTGAGGAAAACCTTTCATGGCTGATGTGATCATATCATTTATGTTTTATGAAAGAATGAATCTACACGTGTCGCGGCTGCCAACATTTACAGTAGTTTCCTTTTTATTACTGAATGATAGATTTACATGTTCCTGTTTTTAGTTTTATACACCGCCTTACAATCTAACTGTTTTTAGCTACAGTACTTTTAATTATCCTTTTAATTTTATTTTTATACTATATAATTATATTTTTATACTACTATGGAAAACTACTATGAAAAACTCAGGACAGTATTACACTCTATTTCATTTTATGATTATGTTTATTAAATGTTGGTGTTTTGGTGTTGGTGAAACTTTTTATACTTTTTTACTACTATGAAAAACTACTATGCAAAAAACTCAGGACAGTACTAAACTTTTATTATTTCATTTTATGCTTGTTTATTAATTGTTTAGTGTTTAAATGGTTACTGTTGCACCGAGGGACTGAGAGAGAAATGCAATTTCAATCCTGTGTATGTCCTGTACATATTGCAGTTCTGACAATAAAGTTGACTTTGACTTAATTACCATTTTATTTTCACTTGTTAAATATAAACAAATAAATACATTTGTACGCATCCTTTATGATGGATTATTGTTGTCATTATTCTTTGTTAAAACCAGGTCTCTCTTGTAAATGAGTCCCAGAGGCTCAGTGGCACTAACCTGTAGAAATAAAGGTTGAATGAATTATTTGTCTCCTGCTGTTGTCGAATCGAACAAACTTAGGACAACAAATCCTTCTTGCTCTGCATTTTTCTTTGCCACAACTCCTGCAGCTGCTCTGTACTCTGTTGAACCTGCGAGTCGCTACAGAATTATTTTAGTTTTTAATACATTTCCACAAAAGACAATTCTTGTTTTCTCTTGTTTGATTCTATTTCAGAAAATCCACCATAATTCAAAAGTTACTTTTTTTAAATTCAACTTGATTCAAGACGTCAGACAAATGTATGGATCCTGAGCTACAATGTGGTGTGGTAGCAGCTGAGAGTCATCCCTAATACACGGCGTGAGTGTCACATCTCAGAAACAACTTGACCGTTCTCAACACAAGAAGATCTAAAACTCTGGCACCAACGGCAGCGTGCGATACGCATTCCTTCAAGGAATGTGGGGCCTTTAATTGGAATGTCGTTTGGAATGTAATTTAATTGGAATGTAGTTTGGAATGTAATTTAATTGGAATGTAGTTTGGAATGTAATTTAATTGGAATGTTTTGAACAAGCTGTTGGAGATTTTCACTTGTCCTTCTGTAACTGAATTCATCCCTTTCAGTAACACGTCTGTTCAGGAGCTTCACATCAAGAAAAATCAAACATCCTGTTCAGACGTCGATACAGATTTATGATGTTGTTTTGAAACAACTTGCTTTAAATTCAACAAAAGAAATTTACTGTTGGACAAAAGTTTCTTCTTTAGAGTCTACTTTTCATGAAAATATGCAGACTTTATTTTCCAGATTTGATCGTTTTCAGAGTAAATTTTAAACCCAGTCAAGCTGGAGAAACCTTTAAATCCTGCCCAGTTGTTGAGAACACAACAGCCTTGGACAAATCCTTGTCATTTATCTGCTGACGTTTGCTTTTAAAGACCGTCTGGTCAAAAGAAAAAAATGTGTTGTTCATTCTGCGTATGGCTGGCGTGAGACCGAGGTGTCGCTCCAAGGCAGTGGTAGATTAGTCTGCTGTTCCCTGCAGCACCTCGAGCAAATCAGCTCCATCAAGCTCTACTTTCAGAAGATAAGACCAGGAAACAGGTTCAACAGGAAACAAAACGACCAGTTCCTCACAAAATTTAAAGGATTAAAGGAAAGTTGTTAAACTGGGAAAATAATTTAAACCATCTGTTCGGATGGTAAAAGAACATTTGGCAGCATACGAGCAGCACAATGGATTAGTGGTTAGCTCTGTGGTCAAGAAAGTCCTGGGTTCAATCCCCGGTTCAGACCAGGGGTCAGAGTGGAGTTTTCATGTTCTCTCCGTGCTGCATGGGTTTTTTTTCCATGTACTCCAGTTTCCTCCCACAGTCCCAAAAGCATGCATGTTAGGCCCAGTCCTCCCTTACGAAAGAGATCTGTGATCTCAATGGGATTTTCCTGGTTAAATAAAGATTAATAAATCTATGTGGAAAAGTTATGAACAACTAATATCTTGCCTGTTGTAGATGGAATGGATGGGCAGTGATTTTGGAATGTTTGTCTAGTTTTAAAAAAAAAATGACATTTTAAAATTGATGTAACCAAATATGTGTGTGTACACACACATATTTATTTATTTATTATTTATTTTATCTTCACTGGCCTTTGGTAGTGACCTCAAGTTGTTGCCCAACAGTGTCCTTCCTGTCGGGATGTTTTTTGACGCAACGCCTACCACCCACTCTGTTTTCAAAAGAGATCCAAGTAATTTGTATCAGAACACAGAACCTCTGAATGTTTAAAGAACTCACCCTCCCTCGCTCTCTGCGTCCTCAGAGCCTGGTCCCTCTGCCCTGGACGTGGCCCCCACAGTCCTTTTCCTTCTGGTTCTGTGCAGAGGACTGGCTCGATGTGCAGTGTTGTGGCCCTTTAACTCCTCCCTGACGTGGTCCTGCAGCGCTGGCAGAGCGGTCTTTAATGCCTTCATCTCTTCCTTCAGCTCAGACACGCACTGGATCAGGGCCTCGAGGCGCTGCAGAACCTCAGCCTGCCCGCCCGGAAGACCTGGACCATCCACCAACATCATACCAGACCCATGTCCATTAGTGCAGGTATGGCTTAGGCCTGGCCAGGAGCCTCTTCGCTTCGAGTTTAAACCCCTGTAACAAACTACAGCCAGACCGATGCCAGCCACTCCAGCCAATACTCCCAGAACCAGAACCTTATTGTCCGTCTGAGCCATCCTGCAGACCTGCAGAGGGGACAAAACACTGGACTTTAATAACCAACAACATGAACAACATGCTGTAAATACTTATCAGAAACGTACAATTTAAAAGTGTAGCAGCATAAACATATTTTTTGCTTTACAAAAAAGAACCTTCAGTTCCTACTGGCGGCTCCACGTGGATCTGAGCGGAACCAGAAGGATGACAGAAAAACATCTGATGGGTTTTCTGAATGTTCAGTTCTTTACCATCCTGACACACTGAGCTCAAACAGCAGCAGAAAATAACAGAAAATCATGAAAAGAATAAAAAATACTTGCTGCATGAAATGTCAAAAAGTCTAATTAATCTGAATGATTGGTGAACTTTGAATAATAACGTTTCTGGCTTGAGGGAGTTTTGTCACTCACCTGCAGCTTTACAGTTTTATGTTAATCATTTAGCTTCAGGTAACAAGATAATTAAAGATACCAGTAAACTAAACATCAGGAAGAGCTCTGACAGAGTAAACCCTACAAGAAAATACAAAAGAATTACTAACAATGTTCCAGGTGTGTCTAACCCTGCAGACAAGAGACAACACGACAAAGCATTTCGTAAACAATCAAGGTAAGTTAGCAGGAAGTGATGCACCTGTCAAACAGCACAAGAATCCTTCCACGTCCCACGAAGCTAAAAACTAAAAATATTTTCACTTCAGACAAACTAGACCACAGAGGCCTTCATCATGAACAAAAAACCCTCAAACAAACAAAAAGCTTCTGTATTTACAAGTCTCACCGTCCAGGTAAACACAGCAACAACCTCGGTGACCGTGGTGTTCACGGCTTTTTGGTGCGGCGGTTAAAACACTCCGGGCGGACGGACGCAACTCAGATAATTTGTTCCGCTCTCCACAAGCGCAAAGAACGTTGCAGTAGCCTAATCCAAACAAACAAACAAATAAAAAAACAAATTAACAATTGATAACAGTAATTTAAAATCTAGGTAAATAAAAGTCTTTGCAGTGTTTTCTGTTTTCCTTTTTTTTTTTTATATATAGCAAACGACACAAGTAAACCTAAAGACAACTACAACAATTCTGACAACTAAAAGGAAAGAAAACGGGACATATCCAGGTTTTTAAAAGTATCAATAATGAACAGACTCAACCTTCTTTACAAGCTCCAAGGATTGATGAAACGGGCAGGGTTCTCTTCTAAAAACTGTGAACAAGGGTTGTTTTTGAATACATTTGCATTAAAATATTCAAAAAGGTTTGAATTTGATTTTCAAGAATATTAGCCTACAGAAGCTGAGACTCGTTCATTTTTCTTGTTGAGGGAAGTGTGAAAACTGCAAACCGAAGATGATGATGGAGGGAGATGTCCTCTGTGAATTTGACGAGGCATTTTATAAAAACACTTACTTGTTCTAATGCAAAATAAATTTAAACCTGTCGTTTTGTCACAAAAGTTGGTGTCATGTGAATTCTCCTTCTTTTCCTAACTCCTATTTCAAAACCTCTAAAACACATTTCATGGCCATTATATGCTTACATGGAGCTTCACCAGATTATCTGAAGGATATTCTTATTCCATACTCATCCACCCGGTCGCTGCGGTCACAGAACAGTAATCTCCTTCACATTCCGAGAACCAAATTAAGGACCATGGGAGACCGGGCTTTCAGTGTGGCTGCCCCCCGCCTGTGGAACTCTCTTCCTGACTGTCTGAGAGCCCCACAGTCTGTGGTTGACTTTAAGAGCGGCTTGAAGACCTTTCTTTTCAACCGAGCATACTCTGCCTCCTCATGATTCTACTTTTGATCTTAGTTGATACTGTTATTGATTTTACTTGTTTTATTACTTGTTTTATTGACATTTAATTCTGTTGCACCTTGTAGCACTTTGAGATTTTCATTAATGAAAAGTGCGTTATAAATTGAATTCATTATTATTATTATTATTATTATTATTATTATTATTATTATTATTATTATTATTATTATTATTATTATTATTATATCAGATATTTACTGCCTTCTGTCACTTTTCCTCTTTTACGTTTACTGTACCTGAAACATTTTTATGCTGCTGAAAATCATAACAATTATGTCTTTTTTGGACCTTACTGCTGCTTTAGACTCTGTTGAGCACAGTATCAAGTTCAAGTTGGTTTTATTGTAGTAGTAGTAGTAGTATAATTTTTATTCATTTCATATTAAAAACAATGACAATTTTTAAAAAAGAAAAATTAAACAAAACATAAAATGAAAGGAAGCAGAAGAAAACATTTCTTATCATATCTGCTCCTTATCAAACAATCACTTCAAACTATCAATTCAAACATAAATATACTTATTTGTAATACAAAATAATACAGTCTCATCAGAGATATGCACATCAAAATATCTAATATAATTTGTTAAATTAGAATCAACTTAAATGTAACTCTTCAACAAAATAGTTTTAATAATTTTCTTAAATATTAGTATGGACTTCACATTTTTACATTGTCCTCTAGTCCATTCCAAAGATCAATTCCTCTTGTAGTAGACCTACCCTTTAAACTGGTTCTAAACTTAGGTTTAACAAACATTTCTGTTCTTTTTAAATTATAGCAACTAATCCTTTTCACAAAATAGGTTTGAATGTTAGATGGTAGTGAGGAAGTATGGGCCTTATACATAAGTAAAAGAATATTATAATCAACCAAGTCATAAAACTTGAGTGATTTCAATTGACAAAATAAAGTATTCAAAGGATGACAATAAGATTTCCTCATTATAATTCTTACAGCTCTTTTTTGCAAAATAAAAATAGGCTTAGTTGTTGTCCTACATGCTGTACCCCAAACATTTACACAATAAATTAAATGCGGAACTATAATCGTGTTATAAAGCAAGTGTAAAGCAGTATTATTTAACAAATCCCTTACTCTATACAATACTGCAATTCCATCCATCCATTTTCTTCCTCTTATCCGGGGTCGGGTCGCGGGGGTAGCAGCCTAAGTAGGGAGGCCCAGACTTCCCTCTCCCCAGCCACTTGGAGCAGCTCCTCCGGGGGAATCCCAAGGCGTTCCCAGGCCAGCCGAGAAACATAGTCCCTCCAGCGCGTCCTGGGTCTTCCTCTGGGTCTCCTCCCGGTGGGACATGCCCGGAACACCTCACCAGGGAGGCGTCCAGGAGGCATCCTAACCAGATGCCCGAGCCACCTCAACTGGCTCCTCTCGATGTGGAGAAGCAGCGGCTCTACTCCGAGTCCCTCCCGGATGACTGAGCTTCTCACCCTATCTCTAAGGGAGAGTCCAGCCACCCTGCGGAGAAAACTCATTTCAGCCGCTTGTATCCGAGATCTTGTTCTTTCGGTCATAACCCAAAGCTCATGACCATAGATGAGGGTGGGAACGTAGATCGATCGGTAAATTGAGAGCTTTGCCTTTTGACTCAGCTCTCTCTTCACCACGACAGACCGGTACAGCGCCCGCTTCACTGCGGACGCTGCACCTATCCGCCTATCGATCTCACGCTCCAGTTTTCCCTCATTCGTGAACAAGATCCCGAGATACTTAAACTCCTCCACTTGGGGCAGGACCTCCTCCCCGACCCGGAGAGGGCATGCTACCCTTTTCCGGCTCAAGACCATGGCCTCGGATTTGGAGGAACTGATCCTCATCCCGGCCGCATCACACTCGGCTGCAAACCGCTCCAGTGAAAGTTGTAAATCACGAACTGATGAAGCCAATAGGACCACATCATCTGCAAAAAACAGAGAAGCGATTCTAAGGCCACCAAAACGGATCCTCTCAACACCTTGGCTGCGCCTAGAAATTCTGTCCATAAAAGTTATGAACAGAATCGGTGACAAAGGGGTCGGGTGCAATGTGAGATGGGTGACAATACTTCAATTGATTTAGAAATTTTAGTTTTTTTATTTATTTATTATTTTTTACATTTTTGGGGCTCTAGTGGCCTTTATTGTAGAGTGAAAGGTCGAAACGGGTAGAGAGAGAGGGAAGACACTGCAGAAATAGCTCGTCGGGTCTGGGACGCGAACCCGCGACGCCTGGAGAGGCTCAGCCTCAATATGTGCCATGCGCTTATCCCCCACACCAAAGCGCCGGCACTGATATTTTAGTTTTAACAACAGATACTGTATGCTGTTTCCAAGATAATCTGTCATCAATAATTACACCCAGGAACTTAACTTAATTCACTCTACAGTATATATCTTAATATCATCAATTTCAAAAGAAAGATCCAAAGTTTTTTTGTTTACTGAATATCATAACATTGGTTTTCTCAATATTCAATGATAACTTGTTTCGTTTAAACCAAATTTGTATCTTTTGGAACTCATTTTTTACCATCACAAACATCTTTTCCAAGTCTTCACACAAACAAAAGAAAGTGGTGTCATCAGCAAATAAAACACATTTGAGTATATCAGACACTTCAATTAAATCATTCATATATAAAATAAACAACTTTGGTCCAAGGACTGAACCATGTGGTACTCCACATAAAGTTCTGAGTAACTTAGAGCGTACATTATCCATCTGAACAAACTGTTTTCTATCTCTCAGATAACTACTGATCCACTGCAATGCAGGTCCTCTGATACCATATTGATTTAATTTAGCAATTAAGATGGTGTGATCAATAGTATCCAAAGCCTTCTTTAAATCCACAAATAAACTTATACAATGTTTTTTTTCATCAACTGCTGTTGTAACTTGTTCCATCAATTCCATCAAAGCCATGGATGTAGAACTATTTGATCTAAAACCATATTGACTATTGCTCAAAATATTTTGTTTGTCAAGGAATCTATCTAGTCTATTCACAAACAATCTTTCGAGAATTTTTGAAAATTGTGGCAAAAGATATATAGGTCTATAATTACTATATACACACTTATCACCATTTTTAAATAGAGGAATTACTTTAGCAGTTTTCATTCTGTCAGGAAAAATGCCTTTTAAAAATGACAAATGACAAATTTATGTAAATGGCACAATGACACGACTTATTATTTCCTTTACTATCACCATATCCAAATCTTCACAATCCTTTGATCTTTTATATTATTTACTATTTTCATAATTTCTTCTTCATTTGTTCCATCCAAAAACATACTGTTAACACAACCCATTTTTAAATTACTAACATTAATATCTACTTTAGGAATCATTGCTGCAAGACTAGACCCAACATTTACAAAATAATCATTAAATCCATTAACAATTTCCCTCTCATCATGGATTTCAACATCGTTTTCCACAAAATGTTGTGAGAGCCTCACAGCCTTATTGTCATTCACATCACATGCAGCGGTGGAATGAAACTGTGTACTCAGGGCCCCAGTTACATCCAACAATAGCAAAATATAAATTGTAAAAAGAAACCGTAATAAGGATCTAATATATAAACTAAGAATACGCTAAACACTAATCAATACGATTAGGGTTAGGTAACTAATCAATATCAAAAAGGGCGGCCGTGGCGTAGTGGTAAGGGCAGTCGTCTCCCGATCGGAAAGTTGGCGGTTCGACTCCCGGGACCCGCACCATGTGTCGTTGTGTCCTTGGGCAAGACACTTAACCCTGAGTTGCTCCCGGTAGGACTGGAAAGCACCTTGCATGGTAGTCTGCCGCCACCGGTTTATGAATGTGTGTAGCATTCAATATATGTGTAGCACTTTGAGATTTTCAGTAATGAAAAGTGCGTTATAAATTGAATTAATTATTATTATTATTATATGCTTGAATAACAGCAGCACGAACATGAGTCTGTGAGCAGATTAGTATGAATGAATACAGCAGCATGAAATAGTCAGCAGCATGGATAAGTGATAATCCTGATAGGGAGTATCAGTATCCCTATATCGCAGCTAGGACACTGTGTTGGGATTACAGGTGCAGCATTAGAATGGTCCTGTTCTTATCTGAGTGACAGGAGTTTCTGTGTTAAGGTTGGAAATTGTGTATCTGTGTCAGTGTATATTTCCTACGAGGTCCCACAAGGCTCAATTCTTGGACCCTTCTGTTTTAATTGTAGCATTCACATAACAAAACGTTTTCTTTAATAGAAGTTCTGCAAATAACTGGAAACTGTTTGCTCTGGCAACAATTCCTTTGTAAGCACACCTTTTATCAGTTAAAATGCAGATAAATTATTTCTGCCAAAATTACCTTTAAAAAGACAGACCTGAAATCATATTAGCTTCTTGTCATTAATCTTTTAAGTTTAGTTATAAACATGCGTTATATATACAGTATATCTTATCTGTGTATCTCATACTGTCAGCATGTTGGAGTGAGTTCAGTCTCCAGCTGATCAAAGTTCATCTAAACAGCTCTAACAGAAACATGTTCTGACCTTGACATTTTCCACATTATGATACATTTGTAAATATCTGACTCGTCACGTCAGAGGTTTGGATCACAAGGAAATATCTGCCAAAATATAATCCTAAAGAATGTTCTGGAGCTCTTTTCTGAGCAGAAGCAACAACTAACAGGACTGCATCCTCAGGGAAGAGAAAAGAAACTTTCATTTTTGCTTTTCACGAGTCAGATGTTTTAAAGTTGTTCTTACTACAGAAACATGGCTGCTTAACGGTGTTTGTTAGTTATGTGGTGGTCATTTTCAAAACTTGTGTTATCTCTGGAACCGCTCCTGTCAGGATGATCCAAATCAAACTGTAGCTTCAAACACCAGAAATGTGAAAAGTTCAGTTTATTAAAGCTGACCTGATCCCTGATTTGACGCTACATGTCACAAATACACAGCTTTAACGTTGTTCTTCTGACAATTCTGGAACAAAACGCTCAAACGTACCTTTACACGTTCCTCCTCAGTGAGTTTGGACCCGGTCAGCACCAGAATCTAAAGAGTGACTGAACACGTAATGTTTTCTGACACAAACCTTGAACCTGCAGCCGGCGAGCACAGAGCGGTCCTTCCAGGAGGGCTGGAATGATTAACATGTTTGTTTTTGTGACAAACTTTAATTTATTCATGAAAAGAAAGAAGAAAAATGTGAACATGCACATCAAAGGAATGTGATAGGTTTTTACTCCTGAACCTTTAAAGAAATAATTCACACAAGACAACAGCGTGAGATTTTTGAGCGACTCTTTGCAAAGAGGGAAATTCACCCTGACTTGATCAGAATGAATTTCAACTTTCTGAGATTTGAGTCCGTCTTTTATTCAGGCAAGTGACACAGAATACAATAATCAGCAAGGTCAAACACATTCCCTCAGGCGCACATCTTCCTCAGGCGATGAACTGGAGCTGAACATGTCGTGTTCTTGTCTGTTCTGGGAAAACTAATGTTTATCGTGCAGGCATGACAGGTTTTGATAATCAGCTTTGTGCACCTAGTAAAAACAGGAACGAGGTCAGGTCACAATAAACCCTGTGAAACTCACTTGATGAACAAAAGTAAAGTTTAAAATGATAAAATATAAGAAGTTTAAAACAAAGACTTTTAAACACCTCTAACAGAATGCATATCACCCGCCACCGGAGCCAGCCTGAGCTTCAGTCTAACATCGTCTTTTTCTTTGAGGAACGACGGAGTCATTTTGATTAAATGTTGAAAATAATAACTGATGTCGCGCTCAGAGTGTGTGTTGTGGATGACTCTCAGCTACTACCACGCTAAATTTGATCTCATTATCTGTAAAACAGTCTGAGTTGTGGTCATTGGTCAGACGGCTGTGGCGGCCATTATAAATTTGGTTTGACTTCACAAGTTAATCAGTCGCAGATAAATTTCTGCACGTTTTATTAAACTTAATCCAATGATTCATGTGATATTTTGCTAACAGACAGTCACACACAGACATGGGCAAACACATCATCATCATCCTTCACCTTTCAGCACAGTAAATGTCATAAAAAAATTATTTACAAACGAAGAAATTTAGTATCCAAACGTTACCTCAAACTAATTTCTTTATGAAGTGCTTGGAACAATTAGACCAAAATAAAATTAAAACCTTCTATCTCCCTACAAATACAACTTTATTTATTTCGCCATAGCTATATTTTTTAATGTAGCTATTTATTTAGCTATAGCTTTTTCTCATGCTGCTGATTATTTCATGTTTCTGTGTTCATTAATCCTCGTCTGCTCACACAGACTCATGTTCGTGCTGCTGTTGTTTTGGCGCATTGAAAAGAACAAAAAAAGAATAGAATATAACAAAATAGAAAATTATAGAAAGAAGAGAATGGAACAAAAATGAATAGAAAAGAATAGAACAAAACAAAAAAGACTAGAACAGAATAAAATAGAATTCATTGTCTCCATGGGCAAAATTAGCTGCACAACTCCGGGTTGTTTGAATAGTTGTTTGTCTTTCTTGTCTCTATGTGTCTCTGTGATGGACTGGAGACTGTCCAGGTGTCTCTGTGATGGACTGGAGACTGTCCAGGTGTCTCTGTGACAGTGTTAATATTGTCGACTAATTATTTTCGTCGACTAAATGTTTTCATTGATTTGTCGACTAAAATTAGACTAAAACAAAAAAAAATCTGAT
>JBBPBX010024994.1:28009-39232 GCA_038048925.1 Garcialebias charrua | reverse complement strand
AAAAGGAACACAAAAATATGTTTTTAAAAACAGTAAAATGTAAAATGTAAAGTTTATTGGAACTAAGCAGAAAAAATAAATATGAAGGTAAATTAAATTATAAAACATGAGGTAAAGTTCTCCTTTTTTAATTTAATTGATGCATTTCAAATGTATTTATTGGTCCTTTTATATACAGTATTTTGGCTTTTACTTCTAATTATGTCAGTTGGGGTTCTCCATTAATTGTTACCTGCATGATTTTAATTTATTTTACAATCTCTGATGTCCATATCCTCTGACCTAGGCCTCACTGAATTCTCTAATACTTGACTAAATGTGTTGAGAGCCTCCAGCTGACTACATGCACACGTAAGTTATGACAATTTCTTATGTTTGTTTGTTTTTGTTTTATTATATTGTTTTTTGGTATTGCCTGGTTATAATCTTGTTTTTCTTTGTGCTTTTCTTAGGCTCCTGTCTGACCTCCAAATGCTAATGTTGCTAGCAATGAGGAAACCTCACATCTTCCACAAAGTGCTAAGGTGAATCTACTACTGCCACAGACGGTCCTGCATCTGGAGATTAATCACAGATGACCACTTCATCAAGTTTGCGGACGAAACAGTGGTAGGTCTCATCAGCAACAACGATGAGACGGACTACAGGAACGAGGTGAGCCGCCTGGCCTTGTGGTGCGGACACAACAATCTCACTCTCAACGTGGAGAAGACAAAGGAGATTGTTGTGGACTTCAGGAAGAGGGATGCCCAACATGCCCCTCTGACCATCAACAGCACCGCAGTGGAGAGAGTGGACAGCACCATGTTCCTGGGAGTGCACGTCTCAGAGGACCTGTCCTGGAGCAGGAACACTGCATCACTGGCAAAGAAGGCTCACCAGCGCCTCTACTTTCTCTGCAAGCTGAAAAGGGCTGGAGTTTCAACCCCCATCATGTGCACCTTCTACAGAGGTGCCATAGAAAGTGTCCTGACCAGCTGCATCACTGTGTGGTTTGGTGCATGTACTGCATCCTGCCGCAAGAGCCTCCAGCGCATCGTGAGAGCAGCTGAGAAGATCGTGGGCACCTCCTTCCCCTCACTGCAGGACTTACACAGCAACCGCCTCACTCGGAAAGCCCTCTGCATGGCAGGTGATCCCACACACCCACTACACAGCTGCTTCAGACTGTTGCCTTCAGGGAGGAGACTGAGAAGTCTCCAGGCTCGAACCAGCAGAATGAGAGACAGCTCTGTTCATCAGGCAGTCAGGATGCTAAACACTCTGCCTGCTCTGCCCCCCCTCCCATTTGAACTGCCTTAACACAAAAAACTTTCTCACACATTATCACACAACACAAAGATTTTAACACTGGACCCTGTGTCATCAAACGGGTTATTCACTAAACTCTCGGTCATGTGCTCATTCAGTTTGCACTACTTCTCATATTTGCACTGTTTGTATTACATCACTGCCTATAGTCATAATACTGTTTACATTCACTGTTTACATACTACTGTTTACACTCAATGTTTACATTTATTAATACTGTTTACATTTATTACTCTTTACATTTATTACTACTACTGTATTTACATTTACACTACTTTTATATCTACACCACTGCTGATACATATACAGTATTCTCTGACCAGCCTTATTTAAGGATGCCCAATGTGCCTTATTGCATATGCCACTTTTGCCTCTATACCAACATCAACTACTACCTCATCAGTGGTGGGCGCAGACCGCTAGGGAGCGCTAAAGAGCTAATACGCTTACAGTGGACCTAAACTTTTTGTCAGCGTTTTTGTGGATTGACTAACTTTTATAATTCATAAGCGGTTTTGTGCTATTTTTATTTACAATGCAATACCGCTAATAACTAATTATCTATCAGTAAAAATGAAATAACGTATTTATGAGCTCGGACGACAGCGCCGGATGTGGTCCGTCACTAAAAAGCGTCCCCCTCAGACTCTTGGTGTGTGCTCTCTCTATAGCAGTTAGCAGCCAGTGTGTTACTCTGCAGCATTATTGCTTGTTTTTGAAGAGTCAGACGAAGAGTTTTTAACATGGAGGGTGAACTTATGGATGTTTCTCAGCGGCCTACGCGACGCGTATGGATTTTTAAAAGTATTTCGCATTTGCCCTCTTCAAAATGGCGGCCGCGACGCCCACAGAAGATAAGGACTTTCCATGAAAACACGGGAAAAACAATTATTTCTTTGCTGAGAAAAATATACTTCTTAGCTGACTTTATAGCACAAGGTTTTTCTGAGCTTAACTGGTTCAAATGGTCAAATCTGCTGGTTTAAAAAAAAAATATTTCGCCATTTGCGGCCGCCATTTTGAAGAGGGCAAATGCGAAATATTTTTTTAAATCCAACAGATTTGACCATTTGAACCGGTTAAGCTCAGAAAAACCTTGTGCTATAAAGTCAGTGACTTTAAAGCAAAAGGTTTTTCTGAGCTTAACCGGTCCAAATGGTCAAATCTGCTGTTTAAAAAAAAGTATTTCGCCGTTTGCGGCCGCCATTTTGAAGAGGGCAAATGCGAAATACTTTTTTTAAATCCAACAGATTTGACCATTTGAACCGGTTAAGCTCAGAAAAACCTTGTGCTATAAAGTCACTGACTTGAATTGAAAAAGACTTCTGGACAGAAGTCGAAACGTTTTCTGCAACAAATAAAGTCCAGTTGATCCTGTATTGAACGCCTTTTTTGATTTCATCATGTCCTGGACGACTAAGAATCTTCACCAGCATCTTCCTGTCTATTGGTTATACTCAAAGAAAATGATTATTATTACAAACAATATTATTATAAATACCTTCCTGTCTATTGGTTATACTCAAAGAAAATGATTATTATTACAAACAATATTATTATAAATACCTTCCTGTCTATTGGTTATACTCAAAGAAAATGATTATTATTACAAACAATATTATTATAAATACCTTCCTGTCCATTGGTTATACTCAAAGAAAATGATTATTATTACAAATAATATTATTATAAATACCTTCCTAAGTCTATAGTACAATACAAACAACTTAAAACTTGCTTCTTGTCTGATGGTGTTTCATTTTAGAATTAGCGGTTTAGAATTAGCTTCCCCTAATTTTTATAAGACATTAGTGCTTTTGAAATTGTGGACCTAAATAAATTAATTAGTGCTTTAGAAATAGTGGAACTAATTTTTGGGTTAGCGCTGCCCAGCACTGTACCTCATACATATACTGTGTACATTAACTCATATGCTAGAACCTTCAGTTTATTTTACAGATATACTTTTTATACTTTTTTATACTACTATGCAAAAACTCTGGACAGTATTACACTTTTATTATTTCATTTTATGCTTATGTTCATTAATGTTTAGTGTTTTAGTTTTAGTGTTGGTGTAAATTTTCATACTTTTATACTACTATGCAAAAACTCAGGACAGTGTTACATTTTTACTATTTTATGCTTATGTTTATTAAATGTTTCAGTGTTTTAGTGTTTAAATGGTTACTGTTGCACCGAGGGACTGAGAGAAACGCAATTTCAATCCTGTGTATGTCCTGTACATATTGCAGTTCTGACAATAAAGTTGACTTTGAGATGAGTGAGGACGTCGCTTTCCTCTGCTGTGACTGACTCTTAAAATGACTGAAGGACACTGAAACTGTCATACAGAAGCAGATCATGGTATTTATGATGCATACCTCTGGTAATTGTAGTTTCTTTTATTATTAAGGTTCTTATGTCATCATGTTATCAATTTTAACTTTTTAACATTTTTTAATTCGTTTTGCTCATGAATAAACAGTTTTTAAGAAACAACTTGTGTGGATATTTTGTGTGCGCTCTATTTAGACCTGTTGTACATATCTGTATTGCGGGTTTGAACCAGATCTGGGCCGCGTTTTGAGATTCGACTTACTCTACTGGGCCGGACCTGGGCCAAATCCGCCTAAAAATGAAATGAGGATGCCGCATCTGGGCCGCATCTGGCCCAAATTTGCCTAAAAACTAAACAAGGATTCTGTATCTGGGCCGCATTTGGGCCGAATGCAGTAGTTTTGTAGCACTTCTGGCCCACCTCCGGCCCAGATCCAATCCAGATCCGCAATCCACATCCGGGCCAGTTTTGGCCCGTTGGACAAAAAGACACCGGGCCGGATCCATTTTACAAATGCGGGCCAAATGTTTTCATACATTTGGCCCAGATCCGGCCCACATAACTTTTGCTGTCTGGGTAATGTGGATCAAGTTTTCTTTGAAAACAACAAAAATCATCTCAAGCAATAATAAACTGAGTTTCCATTGCAGTTTTACATTTGCACTGGGAGACGAAAGAGGAAGAAAGCTGAAAATGAATAGGAGCAATAATGGAAAGGAACAAAAAACTAATGCTCAAAAAAAGTTTATACTCTCATTGGAAGTGCTTTTTGTACATTTCAAAGAAGAGTTTATGCAAATGTTTGTCCTTGTAGATGTAGACATTACTGTAATAGCACTGTCTCCAGTCTGAGCCAACAGCAACAAGTGACTTCCCAGAAAATATATCCCAAATAATGTACACCAAAATATGAAAATAAATGGAACAAATATAAACTTTTTGGGCTTTCTTTTACGTGGTTTTCTGCTGCATTTGTCCACGTGTCTTCCCGTTCATCAATTACTTACAGTTAAAATAACTACAGGTTGTCCCCGACTTACGACGTCATCGACATACGAGGTTCCGGACTTAAAGATCCACTGACGTGATTTTTCTACTATTCATCAAATTGCTCAAAATATATATATATTATCATTTAAATATGTTAGTTTTTGCAAACAAAATGATAAATCACTTTAATTTTGCTTTAAAAGTGATTTTGAACTTCAAGCTGTGTTTAATCATGGGAAATCCGTTTACACCCGAACGCACCATCTGTGATGTCATGTGCAGAGTTGAGGCAGAGCTCTTGGCTTGTCACGGTATGAGCAGCTCACATAAAAGTAAGTCTGATACGGCATCAGATCTAAATTAGATCCTGCTGTTTCTTGTTCCATCACCCAAACTATTTTCTGCTTCCCAAAATGAAGACAAATAGCTTAAATCTTCACCTAGATTGCTAAATTAGTCAGGTTTTAAAATGTCTGCTATTGAAGAGACTGGAGCCCTCTGCCTCTCACTCTGCACATTACATCACAGATGGTGCGTTCAGGTGTAAACGGATTTCCCATGATTAAACACGGCTTGAAGTTCAAAATCACTTTTAAAGCAAAATTAAAGTGATTTATCATTTTGTTTGCAAAAATTAACATATTTAAATGATAATATATATATATTTTGAGCAATTTGATGAATAGTAGAAAAATCACGTCAGTGGATCTTTAAGGCTTGGTTATAGTCGCGCTTTGGTCAGCAAGCTGGAGCGCGCGTACTGCGCGCGCACTCAGCCGTGCGGCTTCATGCGTTTACAGTGTCGCAGAGCGGCGCATGGCAAAGTGCTGTTCTTTTACTGACCAGCAGGTGGCAGTACCCTCTAAAATCTGTGCATATGTTGCAAGAAAGGGTGTAGAAGAAGAAATCTACCGTAGAAGAAGAACTGTTTGAAATCACACAACAACAAAAAATGGCTTTCCATTCGCGTGCTGAACTGTTGTCTTTATTAGAGGAGCAAATCATAATAGAACAACAGTTATTGTGTCTTGCGGTTTTAATGCATGGAGCGGAGGAGGAAGCGATCACGTGACTTTTGGCAAAAAAAAAAAAGTCCAGATGAAGAAGGGGAATTTAATACATTTTTGTCACATACAAAACATTCCTCCATGCGTCGCGACGCCGTCTCCACGACCACAGCGGCGCAGACAGCTGCAGGCTCTGGCGTGAAGAGTGTGAAGGCTGTCGGTGAGGTCCCCACCTGACCTGTCAATCAAAGTAGCGCCCACCGCGCACGCACTAGCCTTGCGGAGTTTCAAAAAATCAGAGGTGCACGACACGCGCCAAACCGATGCGCGGGGCATACGCGCAGGGGCGGGGACGGTGATATTGCGTCACTTTTGGCGCGCGCACCCTCGCGCCCTATGCGACGCGTCAACCATAAACCAGGCATTACGAGCGGACTAACAAACAGTAAAGTTGTACAGAACATACAGCACTGGTATGTGTTTTCAGATAAAAGTGTGTTACTAACTGTTTGTAAACAAAGTTCTGTGCATGTTTATGAACCAGTATGTACACTTGTGTTGAAAAACGGGTGTTCGGCGCAGCGCTAGCATACATTTTCCGACTTACGGCCAAAAATCCGGACTTACGAGCGGCACGTGTTTCTGGTTCCGACATACGAATTTTCGTCTTACGAGCCACTAGTAGGAACGGAACTCGCTCGTAAGTCGGGGACCACCTGTACTTCTAGAGAAATACAACAAGTTTTATGCTCCAGTGCTAACAGTGAACATCAAGTTTGTTTGAAATGCCTTATCGGTGGGCGAGCATGTAATTGCCAGTGTCTGTGTGCATGTACGTGTGTTTGTTAGGTAGCAAAATAACTCACAAAACATTGGTCTACATTTTAACAAACTTTAAGAAGGGGATCACTGGACATAAGTTGAACGGATTAGTTTTTGGAGTCGACTCAGTTCAAGATGGCTGCCACAAATAATCAGCCTTAGCGAACACAAACAGTGTACAGTACTAACTTCCTCCGTTTTACAGATAATGAGCTAAACTTTGGTGTGGTTGTAGCTGAGAGGCACACACAGCATATAGTCTGTGCGCTGACACGCAGCCTAAGACGTTAGGCAAGGCGGCAGGAGATACGTTTCATTAGAATAGTGTTTGATTCATCTTTCCATTTTTGCTGCTTTTCAAACAGCAGCTTCAACTTTGCTCTGCAAGTTAACTGACAGAACCTTAAAATATATACTGTACTGTCACTTAACCTTGTGCTATTTAATTGTGCAGACCATTTTTAATTGATTTGCTTTAGAATTTTATTTGTGGTACTAACAGCATTGTGTATTTTCAGCAATAGTTTAAGTGTCGCTGCATATTTTGCAGATCGCAGGTTCAGAAGAAAACAAACAAGCAGCTTGATAAACCAGCAGCTTCCCCCTCAGTTCAAAATGCTCGTACACATCTGATTCCTCTGCATGCATCACCTCCTACTCCTCCTCTCTGTAGTGTCAACACAGTTTAGTCTCCATCTCTCCCTTCCGATGTCCTGTCTCCTCCCTGTCTCCTCCTGTGCTTTGCTTCAGGTCTGACTCTGAGCATGGCTGAGTGTTAAAGAAGCTGAACCTCAAAACTTTCTTCCTGCAGAGGAAACGGCAGAAACAGGAACTGGCAACATTTCACACATATTCAGACAAGAAAAAGCAATTTCTGAGTCTCTGCAAAGAAAGAAAAACAAAGTCTTTTCATGGCTTAGTTCAAGTATTACATTTTTTTAAAACATAAAACATGCAGAGGATGCTTGAGAATCCAGTTTGTTTTTATTTTATCACAACTGCAGCAGTAAAAATATACAAATATTTTCTTTCTTCTTCTGCTTTCAGATTTTCCCTCTTCAGGGTTCGCCACATCAAGTCATCCTCCTCCATCTCTGTCCTTTGCATCCTCTGTCCTCACTCCACTACCTCCATGTCCTCTCTAACTACATCCATATATCTTCTCTTTTGTCTTTTTCCTGGCAGCTGCATTTCTAACATCCTTCTACCAACATACCTACTGTCCCTCCGCTGGACATGTTCAAACCATCTCAGTCTCTCTCACTTCATCTCCTAGTTCTTCAACATGTGCTGTACCTCTGATGATCTCATTCCTAATCTCTTATTCATCCTTGTCATTCTTAAGCAAAACTTCAACATCTTCATTTTTGCCACTTCCAGTTCTTTCTCCTGTCTTTTTGTCAATGACACTGTCTCCAGCCCATACAACATAGCTGGTCTCACCACAGTTTTGTAAAAATTTCCTTTGACCTTTGCTGCCACCGTTTTGTTGCAAATCACTCCTGAAACTTTTCTCCACCCACTCCATCCTGCCTGGACTCTCTTTTTCACCTCTTTACCACACTCCCCATTTTCCTGGATACAGTAGTAGACTTCAAGTACTTGAAGTCCTGCACCTTTGTGACCTCTGCTCCTTGTAGCCTCACTGTTCCAACAGCCTCCCTCTCATTCACACACATGGACTCTGTCTTACTACGACTGACTTTCATTCCTCTTCTTTCAAGTGCATACCTCCACCTCTTTATGTTCTCTTCCACCTGTCCCCTGTTCCACAGCACATCTCCCCACTGTCCTGTTGTCCTCATGCATGTTCTGTACCAGTCTAACATACTTATCTGCCATTCCAGATTTCCTCATGCAATACCACACCTCCTTCATTGGCAATCCAGTTATATGCTTTTTCTAAATCTACAAAGAAGTAATGAAGTTCTTTCTGACCTCTGTACTTTTCCATCAGCATCCTCAAAGCAAAGATGGCATCTGTGGTGCTCTTTCTTGGCAAGAAACCATACTTCTGCTCACAAATAGTCACCTCTCGTCTAAGTCCAGCTTCCACAATTCTCTCCCACATTTTCATCATGTGGCTCATCAACTTAATTCCCCTGTAGTTGCTCCAACTCTGTACATCCCCCTTGTTCTTGAAAATGGGCACCAGCACACTTCTTCTCCATTCTTCAGACATTTTCTCACCCTCAAGTTGGCCATTGAATACTTGAGTCAAAAACCTCACTACCATCTCTCCTAGACATTTCCTAGGTACTCCTTCTCCATACTTCCGGAAGCGAATGCATGCGCATCTAGCTGCAGCTGCTCCTTGTATTTTCTTGTTTTGTTTGTACTTTCTGCTGTTTTTTCACTGATCCTTGCCTGGGCATTTCTACTCATCAACAAACATGGATTTTACTTGGATTTACCTGCTGCCTGCTCTCGTCTGGACTCTGCTGCTTCTCATCCATCACCACCCAGCGTCTGGCCTGCTCCATTATTCAGCCGTGGAGCTCCTTCATCTTCGTTTCCTACCGGCCGCGCCGCCGGTGCTCCCTCTTGAGGAAATTGCCTTCTATCCTCGTCGGAGATACATCCACCGGGGCTCGCGCCGTCGACTCAACGCTGACAAGGCTCATCCCATAACCTCCATCTGGTCTGACTATCGCCATTCTTCACGCCGCAATGCTCGGACCGCTAACAGCAGCACGTTAGCCAGCCTAGCTCGGTCGGCTAACGCTCCGGTCACTACTTCTGCCTCCTCCGTAAAGTTTGGACTTCTGAACGTTCGCTCCCTCACGGGCAAAGGTCAGCTTATTCACGATATAATATCTGACCGAAAACTGGATTTCTTCTGTTTAACAGAAACGTGGCAACAACAAAACGACTTTTTTCATCTGAACGAGTCCACTCCACCGGGCTTTGTTTGCACCGCGAAGGCCCGAGCCTCAGGCAGAGGCGGAGGTCTCGCGATAATTCACCGCGAGAACTGGAAGGTCACTCCGGTTCACACCCCCCCTCCTCCTCCTTTGAGCACACTGTGTGCCTCCTAGCTGGCCCCATTCCAACTGTTGTGGCCACAATCTACCGCCCTCCAAAAGTGAACAGCTCCTTCATGAATGACTTTGCTGGACTAATGGCTCATTTAACTGCTCTTTCACCCAATGTCATCCTGCTGGGCGATTTCAACATTCATTTGGATGAAGTAAACAACCCCCTCTCCAGAGACTTCACATCCTGCCTGGACAGCTGCGGCTTTCAACAATTCATCAACTTTCCAACACACAAGATGGGCCACACACTGGACTTACTCTGCTGCACCGGACTTTCTCCTCTTAACTGTTCTTCTGATGAACTTCCATTTACTGATCACCTGATGATTTCATTCAATGTTAATCTTAAATTTTCCTCAGATAAACCCCAATGCAGAAGATGTGACCTAGAGGAAGGAGGTAAATGATGAAGAGGAGGGGTCCGAGGACAGAACCTTGGGGGACACCCGTGGAGACAGGGGATGACTGGGAACTGAAGGATTTAAGCTGAATGAATTGAGTGAGTAAGGCCGTTAGTAATTTTTACTAGAGCTGTTTCTGTGCTATGGTGGGGGGGCGAAAACCAGATTGAAACTCTTCATAAATGTTGTTGTTGGACAGATGTGAGTGAAGTTGACTAGCAACAGTTTTTTCAAGAATTTTGGAGATGAAGGGCAGATTGGAGATCGGACGAAGATTACTGAAGTTGGTAAAGTCAAGACCTGGTTTCTTGATGATGGGGGTGATTGCAGCAGATTTGAAGGCTGTGGGAACAATGCCAGAGGTTAGGGAGGAGTGGATGATATTAGTGATGATAGGGAGCAGAGACGGGAGACAGGATTTAACAAGAACTGTGGGAAATGGATCAAGTGGACAGGATGAGGACTTGGACTTGCTGATAATGTCAGCAATGTTATCAGCAGGGGGGAGGGAGAAGACAGAGAAAGGGAGGGAGGGAGGGGGGAGTTCAACATGGATGCTGGGGGCAGTATTTGGACCAAGGTGTTTATGAATTGAAATAATCTTTTCATTGAAATATGACATCAGGGAGTTGCAAAATTCTGTGGAAACCATGTGAGAGGGTAGAGAGTTAGGAGATGAGACAGAACGATGAAGGAGAGAGAACAATGTCTTTGAATTACCAACATTGGAACTGGCAAGAAAGTTCATTCTCAATAGTCCAGGTATCAAATCCGCTCGATGTTGTCTGAGAAGTAGCTGGATCTGGTTTGAGAAATGCTGTTCTTGTAATGGATGAGATTACTAGACTCTAGAGAGATGAATATTTGTTGCTTTTTGTTTGTGAAACGAGAGAGGAAGCCGTTTCGGCCGTGTTGTATGTGACCTGCAATCAAACACCGCCCCCCTCCTGTCACAATCTACGGTGGTGACAGAAGTTGATTCAATGAGCAGCAAAGCATTCTATAAAATTATAAACTGTTTCATAATAATAAAACACGACACATTTTTACCTTTTTGACAAGACTGGACCAGCTCCATACATCCGTGCGCACAGAGGAATCCATTTTGTAGCGTCTGCTAAAAGCTAAAAACTACACCGCGCTCGATTTGGATCATGTGAAATGTGACGTAATGACGTCAGTGCGACGTGATGACGTCACTACGAGTAATCGAGAGGGACAAAAAGACCTCGATAGAAGTTTTAGGATTCAACCTCTCGATAAATCGGGTACTCTGTTAAAGCACTAATATTTATATATACAGTATATATATA
>JBBPBX010024994.1:0-27790 GCA_038048925.1 Garcialebias charrua | reverse complement strand
TTTTATAAAAAGAATATACAGTATGACCTAGTGTTTTGTAATGATCATAGTACTATTTAGAGATTAGAGATCAAATCTTTTTATTTGTATAGATTTACCAAAGAAATTTAACACCGAAAATTTAGCTGTGCTTTTGCATGTTTGCATTATTAATCTTAAATATTTTAGTTGGGGTTTTATTATATTTCTAAAAATATATATTTAAAACATTTCTGTGCTCATTTGTCTGCATAGAATAAACAATATCTGTTTGTTGCTGCCAGCAGTTTGTGGTAAAACACGAGTGTAATTCCCATTGAGGACCGTCATTTTTCTGACTGATATTTTCAGTGTCTGAATCCAGGGAGAGAAAAGTAACATTGTACAAGGAGCTGGTGAAGATTCTCAGTCATCCAGGACATGGTCAAATCAAAAAACATTCAATACAGAAACTACAGTTGTTTCTGTATTGAACGTTTTTTGATTGGACAAGGAGGTCTGATAAACTGACAAACAGAATGGGAGAGAGGAGAGGGCTCTCACTTTACCTCCTGAGTGCTCCTCCAAATACTTTTTCCAATTAAAAAGAAGAAGTAAATAAACATATGAAATGTAATTTGTGAGCCTGGTGGTGAGTGAAGACGAGTTTGCCGTGCTGGCTCTTCTAATTAGTGTGTGGGTAAATGATAGTGCCCCTTCACTGGGCACACACTATGGCGTTTGGATGGGCGTGGGGCTTGGAGAGGAAAATGGAGCCTGTAAGTCCAGAATGAAAGAAATGTAGCCCCAAGTATTTATACAGCCTTTCTTCTCTTTTGGTTTAACTTTAAATCCCTTTTCCCCACCACACTATTTCTATTTTCACAAATCACTTTTGCTTCCTCCCCATATTTAAATCTGGTTTGATGTTGAGAGGGGCTGAATTGATCTCCCCCATCATGGTGTGAACTGGTTGACAGGGAAGCTTCCTCTGCTGGAGGGAAATGAGTGAAATGAATACAGACTACAGTACATGCGAACAAATGCACACCAATGGCTACATGTTAGGCGGTGATAGACCATGTGAAAGAATTTAGCTAATTCAATCTTACATTTATTTACTGCTTAAAGGTTATAAATGTAGAATTTTAGTACAATTGTGAAATAAAGAGAGGCTATTTATAATAATAGTAAAGTATACATCACATCCAGGTTGTTTGCTGTAGTTTTACCTAAAGAATTCAAATCAATGTTTCCTTTTTCCTCCCAGTTGCAGGCCGACTAAATCTGAAAATCCATTTCAAACAAGATGAGATACCTTAAAGGCTGTTTGAATCAAATAAAACCTGACGGATGCAGATCTTTTTCTTCTTTTCAGATGTGATACCATGCAGCACTGTGTTGATTCTTTATCTGCTGTATCTGTTGCACTCAGTTTCTGCAAACATTAAGCACTCCCTGCAATCTTTACCCCACAGAGATGCACTAAATAATCTTTTTGCTTTTGGCTTCCAATTTAGAAAGCAGCCACCGAGCAGAGAGTACAGCAACAACATAAAAGCTGCCTTTCAAAAAGCAGAGTTAAAACTTTTTGTTGAGGCATTGAATTCAGGATTTGTATTGTCTCTTGTTATATCAAATAGTCTATCTCTTTGGTTTTACATTGTTTATATTTAAATGTACTCCCTACCATCCTACAAAAGCCCAACATTTACCCCAAATGACCTCCTTTGTGTTTGACAGGTGCAGTAAAGTCCTTGTCACACTGTTTAGTTTGACACAATTGTTGGCATATTGAAAAACATCTATACAAGTGCAAACGTATCAAGAACATTTTGTAAAATGTCAAGTCTTGTGTTGTATGTAACAAACATTTAATGTTCAAAATATGTTCTCAATATGTAAATTTGGTTTGTACTGGATAGAAGAGTGAGAAAGTTAGAGCATATTACGACCAATGGACTGATTGTTTTGTAGCCTTCGTGTAATCACATGGCTTTTATTGTTGGTGTGGCATTTTGTTCCCATCTGTGACCTTGTTGTTGCTGATCTGTCATCTTTACATATGGGTAAAGAAAAGATGCTGGGGTCAGTGTGTAAGCTGTGTAGCTCTTTTTTCAAGCTGAAAAACACAGTGTATCTGAAGACTTTTATTGTGAAGGACAAAGGAAGTTGTGTGAGCAAGTCCTGCTGTTGTTTTGACGCTACACTCAGAATAATGCCTTGTGCAGTACAGTAGTTTTATTTATTTATTTACATAATATGAACACACCAATAAACCACAGCTGTTATTTGTTTTGAACAAAACATCAACAATTGATAGCTCAAAATTTCACACACTCCATTTTTTTAATTGAGAAAGTCTCCAGAATGGGAAGCAAAAATGCTACCTAAAAAGAAAAATCCAGTAATTTTGTTTTGATTTTTAAGTTTTGGGGATTCTCCCTGTCGTGGATGACTGGGGATCTATACCAACAAACAAGCAACACCTGTGAATTACACCCATAACATGCTCAAAGACTGGTGTTAAACATATATCACACCACAGCAGAGGACACACCGTCCACAACAGTATCACACTGTGTAATGTTATTACTGGGTCATTATAATGCTAATTTCATTATTATATGTATGTAATATGTGATGTTTCAAAGGTGCTGCATTCTTGATACAGAATGTGAAACATGACTGATGATTTTGTGGCAACATGATGTTGGAAATCATGCTGAGTGTAGGTAAAAATGAGATGTGATGTAATTTTCTTACAACCAAGACTATAAAAAAAACTATATAAATGGAATAGAATAGAATGGAATAGAAATGGTAGGCAGAAGTGTGAAGGGGGTGTAAGCATGTGGTTTATTTTCTTTTTGGGGGTAAAATATGCATCATTGTCTCTTAGCATTTAATTGCACAAACGTATTAAAACCTGTGTTGTTAACTCTCAGGAAGCCAGTTTGCAGATGCAAAAGCAGCTATTTTTGTGTTAAAACGTAAAAACACCGTATGTAACCAGTTCGGCACTAAGCTGAAAATAGAAACATAGCAACCAGTTGTTTTAATATATTTATGTATATTTTGCAACTACTATAAACTAAAGACATTTATATCTAGATAGAAATATAATGCTGTGCATACAAGTATAGTGCAGAGCAGGAAATGTAAAGTGAATCTGATCAGTTTGACAGGATGAGTGGCCTGACAATTAAATACAGAACAGGCCCGTAGTGATGGCTGTCGCATGTGTGCCGGCGATGGTGCGTGGGGGTTAATCGGCCAAATGAAACACACGCACACAATTAAGCTTTACTCCTTTATCTGCACATAGTTAGCCAGTTGTAGTCCCTTATTTCTGATAACCAAGTTCCTCACTGAGCCTGACAACAATAGAAAACTGACAGCATGACGTTCGGCTGGTGGAGAAGATGCCCCCTGCGGTGGATTTAAACTTCCCACATTGAATGGAGGTTTTTCTTTAAACCCTGCTGCGAACAGAGGCTGAATATTCTCTGACAAACACAAGTATTCCTGTACAGTACTACTGTATTTGCACAATGCACACTTCATTACAACGTCTAACCAAAAAGACAACTTATTTTTAAAGCTGTATATTTTTATAATTTGTTATAATGCATGCACAACTGTGTAATAGTCCAGTTTGCATCACTGTCTTTTATCCGTGACAAGATATTTTGGTACCAGAGGGAATACACATAATCTACAACAATTGCCAATTGCCAGACACTTCTGTGTATCCTTTCATTATTTTCTCACTTTTTAATGATTATTTCAGAGTTTATACCCCAAAGCTCTTCCTCTGCAATTACTATCAGCTCTAAAAACCTTCACTGAGAGAAATACACCAGCAATTCTTTAGACAACACCACCCACATGAATTCATTTCTCTCTAGCTATGTTGTGATGTCCATTTTGCACTAAGCTATGATAATTAGATGAAGAAAAAAAAAACCGGTATGAATGTTTGACCTGGGCTAATTAGAAAGTTTGCAGACTTGGCAGCAGACATCAGCAGAGGGATAATGAATTATAAAATGGTTCATTACTGCGCTTAGGGAACACTTTCAATAGCAATAAATGGACATGAGGCCTAGCAGACAAATCAAACCAAAGCACACACTCATGTCGCCTCATTGAGCTGCAGGAAAGATCACAATAAAAAGGGTTTTGTTTTTCTTTTAACAAAATGTCGTCTGCTTTCCTTTGATCTCATCTCGGCCTTCTTGCTTCCATCAGCCCCTCTATCATTTTCTGTCAGCTCATGGATACCAACTTTGAGGTGACTGTCAATTCTAGATGTCATTTTAAAGATAGCATTCAATTTTTTCAGTGTGGAAACAATGCACACGAATCAGAGAGAAGATACCTGGAGCATATCTGCATCACACAAGCACAGACGTGTACGTCAACTGTTTGACATTATACGGTCGAACTGGTATTCTTCTCCTCATTGTTTATTTCCTCCGGTTTTCCGCTGACTCCCCACCCCCCCTTGAGAAATGAGCTTTGACGCCAAAAGTACACTGCATGCGGTCCGAGTCCGCTCCGCTCCGGTCCGACCTCCGCAGCAAATACGCACCCATTATAATCAATGAGATAAAGTACACTGGCTCCGCACGGCGGCGGTGAGCTGCGGCGAGCGGACGGCAGTCCGTCAAAATTAGAAATTTTTCTATTTCTGCCGGACGACGGAGCTGTGCCGGAGTCAACTTTTGAAGATTACGTCGCACCAACAGGAAAAGGAACGAGCACAACTTCCGTATTTACAAAATAAAATCACCACGGGCGGACTAATCCTAGCTCTATACGGATTTATTTGTACAAAAATGCTGTCAAACTATCATTTATGACTATTCTATGACTAAACTATTATATTTATGACTATGACTACACCTAATAACGCAATACAAGAAATAAATAAATACGACATTACTTCCTGTTGCTCAAACCATGTCCTGTCGCTTATTTACGAGAGAAGATCAAGGCAGCCTTTACTGTTGTTCTCCTTCTTCCACCGAATGAATTGTTTTGTTCTGACTTCATTATTTATCACTTGATTTATCGCGCAGTCTCGCAATTCCCGCGCATGCGTCTCGGAGCGGCGCATCCAGGCGGACCTGAGCTGAGCGGAGGCAGTGGACTTTGGACTCGCTCAGCTGCGACCTGCGGAGCGGAGCGGACACGGACCGCGTGTAGTGTATTTTTGGGGTGAGTCTGCCCACTCCGCTGCCTCACTTCTCATAATTCTAAACCCACTGATTGTAGATTTAGACCCATCAAGACCCAGAGGACACATTAGTTTCTCTCTAAGCGACCCTGCAAGCTCTTGATGGCGGACACAGCAAAGGATGAAACAGAAAATAATTTCTAAAATTAACACAGCTCCCATTACAGTATTATCAATTCAATTCAGTTCCGTTTATTTATATCGCACCAAGTCACAAGAGAAATCATCTCAGAGCACTGAAACATAAACATTCATATATAAAAATAATAATTTAACATTATTTATCTGAGGTCCAGACTGCTTTGAGTTTAACTCCATCACAGAGCTCTCATCTTGAGCAAGCATGAAGGAGACAGTGGAAAGGAAAAACTCCCTCATGGAAGAAACCGTTAGCAGAACCAGGCTCAGGACAAGCGGACATCTGCTTCGACCAGCTGGGTTTGAGAAGAACAGGAAGGAGGAACAGATACACAATGGCAGGTCAAGAATCACATGTTGAGATAGAAATAATATCAAATGAAAACTATTCAATTTTAATGATTCTTTTAAAGAAATTAGGTCAATTTGTCCTCCATTAGTCCAAGCCTATAGCGACATAACAAGCTGACCCTAACTATAGGATTTATAAAAAAAGGAAATCTTAATCCCAGTCTTAAAACTGGACAATGTGTCTGTAGGGAGGGCACCATCTAGTGGGCATCCCTTGTCTGTGCACCCTTGTGTCGCCTCATTTGTTTGGAGACTGATTTCCTCCTTGTGCTCCCAGGTGTTGGTAATTACGTCCTGTCTTGTCTGCATGTATATATAGTCAGTCTGAGAGTCTTGTCCTTTGTCGTGTCGTCGTTGGGTATATCCTGTCCTGCCTGATCCTGCCAGTCTGTCCTGTTTCCAGTTCCCTGGTTTTGTGAGTTTGCTACCCTGTCAGCCCTTTTTGATTTATTATTATTATTATTATTAAAGAGTATTTATCTTTGAAAATTCTGAGTCTCGACTGTTGCCTGCAAAACTGGATTATGTCCTGCTTTGACCTGCCTGAAACCCTGACAGTGTCAGCCTCATGGACAGAAACTGGAAGTTGGTTCCACAAGAGAGGAGCCTGATAACTGAAAGATCTGCCTCCCATTCTGCTTTTGGAAGTAAACCTGCAGTCTGAGAGCGAGGTGCTCTGTTGGGAAAATATAGAACAATAAGATCTCACATCTAAGATGGAGCTAGGTTGTTGAGGGCTTTGTAGGTTAGAAGTAATATTCTGAATTCAATTCTGGATTTGACCGATGGAAGTGTAGTGATACAGGCCCTCTGTCTTGACCTTCAAGTACACCTCTCCACATCTCTCTGAAACTCTCAGTGTTACACCTTCTTGAAGCCCTCAAGGAGACGAGTGGACACTATTTCGGTTAACAATTATTATGAATTAATGGACACTAATTAATCAGAATTAATAATTAATCACTGCCTATAATCATAATACTGTTTACATTCTCTGTTTACATTTATTAATACTGTTTACTTTTATTACTACTGCTTACATGTAATTACTACTGTTTACATTTATTTACACTACTCTAATATCTACACCACTGCTGGTACATATACAGTGTGCTCTGAACGGTCTTATTTAGGGATGCCCAATGTGCCTTACTGCATATGCCACTTTTTGCCTCTACAACAACATCAACTACTACCTCATACATATACTGTGTACATTGACTCATACGCTGCTTTGCCACTTTGCAAATGTCAATGCTAGAAACCTTTAGTTTATTTTAGTTATACTTTTTATACTCTTTTTTTATACTAGTATGCAAAAACTCAGGACAATATTATGTTCATTAAATGTTTAATGTTTTAGTTTTAGAGTTGGTGTAAATTTTCATACTCTTATACCACTATGCAAAAAACTCAGGACAGTGTTAGTTTTACTATTTTATGCTTATGTCTATTATTATATGTTTCAGTGTTTCAATGTTTAGATGTTTACTGTTGCACCGAGGGACTGAGAGAAACGCAATTTCGGTCCTGTGTATGTCCTGCACTGTACATATTGCAGATCTGACAATAAAGTTGACTTTGACTTTGACTTTGACTTTGAGATTGAACTTTCTCTTTAATGTGTGTTAATTCAGAATTGATCTACAGTATATTTTGTCATTTTAATGATGATCTGTTACTTGCATGAGTTTGACCCTTCTGCTGGTTTATTCTACAATACAAGTGTGCTCTGAAATCTAGGACATGAGTCAGGGTAAGCTGTTCACTTCCTTCTCTGTTTTGTCTTCAACCTAGACTCAACAGGCCAGTCCATCTGGCTGTTTATGTAAACAGTTTTCCTGTTGTCCGTCAAGAGACTTTCTGCCTATGGAATTAAACTTCCATCTTTTATTTTGTTAAACCAGCCAGTAGTCATTAAGGAGGTGGGTCAGACCCCGCCTCCCATATGAAGGTGCACTTCCTATTTTGACTTTAGAGTCGGAGGGAAGAACATCCTAAGAACTTGGTTTCTTCTCTGGAAAAAGCTGGAGACGTTCCGGTCATTGTGTCAACTAGACCCACGTTTCAGCTGGAGTCACAGTAAAGCTTACTGTAACTCATTCACTCATCTTCTGGAAGAATTTGTTTTCTGAAGTTTTATTTTGAAAAATCAGTCTGTGCGCTTGACCGTTGTTTCCTGCCGAGGGAGGCGAGTTTCCTCGTATCGTGAATCAGCCACACACGCTGAAGTTTCCAACTGGACGGCCGTTGGACAAACCCATCCACGTGTGTGTCCAGACACTTCTCCACTCTTATCTCCAAGAGACGAACCGTCAACAGGTAACGAGTCGTGGTGTGTTTGAGCGTGCGGGAGCCCAGCAGTCTGCTCGTGTGGGAAAAAGGTGTCACCCAGTCTGGTTCAAAATAACCAACTTCAGTTAACTTAGCTTTCACTTATTTCTTCCTCCTATTTCTTATTTTTCATAAGCTATTAATCTGTTAAGTAATGTGCCAACAGTAAAGTTCCTAACTGTCTGTTTGTTTTAATTTGAATTCTTGTCAACGTAGTTATTAAATCAGAGCTAATATCGATACAAATGTTTAATGTACTTTCATGATAATTTCAATAAAAGGTCTATTTTCTGGTAGACCAACATAAATTGAAGTCTCTTGTGAAGTTAATAATAATAATAATGAATTCCATTTATAATGCACTTTTCATTAATACAAATCTCAAAGTGCTACAAAGTGTAAAAAAGCAAAGATCAAAATAAAATAAGTGATAAAATCAAATAAAATCAATAATAATATCGACTAAGATCAACGATAAAATCATGTGATGCAGATTAGGCTTGCTTAAAAAATAAATAAAATAAAACAAGTGATAAAATCAAGTAAAATCAATAATGATATCAGCTAAGATCAAAGATAAAATCATGTGGAGGCAGAATAGGCTTGCTTAAAAAGAAAAGTCTTTATGCTGCTTTTAAAGTCAACCAGTGACTGTGGAGCTCTCAGGTCGTCAGGGAGGGAGTTCCACAGGCGGGGGGCAGCCACACAGAATGCTCGGTCTCCCATGGTCCTCAATTTGGTCCGAGGAATATGAAGTAAATTACTGTTCTGTGAACGTAGAGACCGGGTGGATGAATATGGTGCAAGAATGTCCTTTTCTTAGTTACATTTCTGGCTAATCACATCACCGATTTATTGATTTAATCTGAAAAAGTTGAGACCCCGTGAAACTGATGGTAGATTTGTGTAGATAAAATCTGTTCGGATCTTTCATCCAAACTATAGGTAAGTCAGTAAACTGACCTCGTAAGTGTTTAATTACACAAACAGCCTATAGATTTATTACAGAAGTGATAGTGCTGTAGTTTTACATGGGTTTCAGACATGTAATGAATGAAATACATCAAAATATAGAAATCAGAAGCAGATACATACCCTTTACATTTTACACAACACTGTCAAAGTCTGGAGTCTGAATAACTGAGATCGGTATGAAACCACCAGAAATATATGAATTCTGGCCCTTGTGCTTTTTATGGTTAACAGAAATGAAGAATGAGCCACAGGTTCTAAAAAGTCCATCCTTCCTAACTTTACAGCTCAAATGTATCTCATTTAAAAAATACCTTCAACTTTAGCATCCATGATTCATTTCAAGTAGCTGATCAGTTTTCACAGAGCTCTCTTCAACAAAGCTGCACATAAAAGAGTAGACATAAATCATTTGAACATGTGCAGTAGTAGTTCTCAATGAGTGGAAAAAAGATTATGTGCAAAACTGAAGAAAGCTCCTTCTAAAGTTGTCTCAGCTGTTTCAGTTGTATTCAGTTTAGTAAGAAACTCAAACTGTCAACCAGAGTGGACGTTAACAGTATTTTCTCCTTTCCAAATGCATTCACTTACAGACTGTACATGTATAAACAAATCCATTCTTGCATATCACTAATGTTAAATAAAAAGGCTTCTGGTCTGCATTCTTTACCTACCTTTTAAACCCACATTAATTTTAGGACATATTTAATACATTTAAAAGTATGTGTCCACAATTGTTCAAGGACAATTTAGGACCATATTTTTCCATCTTTTGTGCATGGAGTGTGTGCAAAGCCCATGGGGCTTCTTTTGGTCATGAAACTTCATGAAACACTGCTTTAAATTTATGCAAGAAAAAGTATTTTTCCATTACTTATTGACAACTACAACACAGAACACGTTCGTAATGAGAAAGGCCAAAAAAAAAAAAAAACCTGCAGTTAGCAATCTCAGCCCTGCAGATTGTGCAAAGGGAGCTAACTAAACAACATCAGTGGTAAACATTTTCCACAGAGCAGAGGAGAAAAAAACTAACTCCATGCACTGTGCCACACTTCCTTTGGATTTCACCGTGCTCAATCAAGAGCCCTTTATTCTGAGGTTCATATCCTCAGACAGGGGAACCAGAGCTGCCACAAAATGGCTCCGGGAACAATGTGCAGGCTTGATTGCTCTATTGTGAGCTAGCTTTGGCCTTTGACATCTCCTCCTGAACCGAGAGTGTCTAATTCTGACAAGAATCGTCTGGAGACACAGCTGGAAGGCATTGTTGCAAACAGGTGCCATGCAGCGCCTCTTCAATGAAGAAGGCAAAGAGTAAGACAATAACTAGGAGAAAAAATTGCTGCAGTTAAAAAAGTATGTTCGTCTGCACATGCTCTAGTTTTTTAGTCCTTTAAAGAGGTTTGTCTATAGTGTCCAAATGGTTTATGGTGGATAACGGAGGGAGCACACTGAGCAGAATCAGTCCCAGAAGGTACATGTGTACCCTTTTGATCATTTAGCAGCAGCAGAGAGGGTGCTATGTCTGCAGGGCAGTAGAGTGCCAGTCAAGAATGGCAATATCCATGAGCAAGGAAAACCCGGCCCATGTAGAAAAACAAGAAAAATACAGTACCGTACTGGTCTGACAAGAGAGAGTATCTGTCATCTAAAATTGTGCTACTGTGCTGACATCAAAGAAGGAAGAGACAGAGCTACATACAGAGATGGAGGTCAGGTCATGGAGCTGAAACATTGCACTAAAAATCTGAACTGCGTCTGGTGCATCTACACATCATAAAAAAAGATCCAACCCACTATTTCAATTCAATATTTAAAGAAATCGACAAATAAATAATGCTCCTATTATAACAAATTGACAAAAATAATTGAAAGTAGAACAAAAATGGCAGTGAAGCAGTTATTCATAGTACACTTGGACATGGTTACTCACAGCCTTTGTAGATGTCTGTAGGAATCTGGACTGCGCTGGAAGAGTAGTTGACCTTGTTTTTGAAAATTGGATCATCAACGAACTCCAACTCCAGCGAGGGCGAGCTCTCCAGTGTAGTTACCTCTTCATCGTCCTCTGTCTGCTGAAACACACGTGTGCACACAACACACACACATACACAAATCTGAGTCAGCAAGCAAGAAGTGGGTAAAAAAAGCAGCTAGTTTAGATTATAATGGTAAAATGCAAACTGCCTCTTTTCATAAAGAGCACATTACTGTTCCCAGTATGTCACCTCTCTTCATGACTCGCAGAATTTGGGTAATGTTTCGCACAAAAAAAGTAATTATTCCGCATGCTTTATGAGCTTGAATTTGCTGGTTCTCTCCTTTTCATCAGCGAACAGCAGCAGGTATCAAAGCGAATACCAAACAGAGAGACTCATTAGTGGCCCTGATAACTATCACAGATGCACGAGGTGCCAGATGAATTAACCCCAACAATAACCAGCAACCAGCACCACTTAATCACTGCTTTGTTTTGCACCAATATGAACAACAGCTTCATTACACACCCCCTTCCCTCTTGACCTGAAACCCATTAATATGAGAGCAACTTATTTTTTAAAATTTTTAACTGTTTCACTTGGTTCAGTCTGCATGATTAAAAAGCCTGACATGTGTGTGTGAAGCACTAAAAATCAAAAAGAGTGTGTTAAAAGAGAAATACTGTCATCCACAGAATAGGGCGAGATTTTAAAAATGGCTGTGCATCAGCCTGACTCAGTTAATTACCTTGTATTTATTTTATTTTTGACATTTAAGTGTTCAATAAAACACTGAGTTATGAATGATTTGTACAAACGGACAGTCAGGATATAAAATGCAGCTTGGGGCTTTGTTAAATTACCACTGACGTGTAATTCCACCATATTTCTATCTCCTTCAACTTTTTAGTTTTGTTTTTAAATATAAAAACATTCTCTTATCAGATGATTCCCATGCATTTAATATTCCAAATTGATGCAAAGATGCCAGGTTAACTGGATCTGACAAGACTGAAAACATTTTTTTTTAAACAATATGAATTAAAACCCCGTGTCCACAGCAGAAACTTGATGGATGGGCTCACTTTAATTGACTATTAAAATACAATTATGAACTGTCATCAAGACGAGCCAGGGGAATTTTTGTGATGAAGCCCCATTGTACGAAAACAGAAGAAGCGATAATTTGATGAAAGGAATCCACTGACGACAAGAAGATGACCTCAAAGATGAGCAGTGAAATCTAAAACAAAAATCTTTATTTTTTAATTTTAACTATCTAAACATTTGTTTACAAAATATTTGAGTACAGGTAGTCCCCGACTTACGAGTGAGTTCCGTTCCTGCGAGCTCGCTCGTAAGACGAAATCTCGTATGTCGGAACACGAAACACGTGTCGCTCGTAAGTCCGGATTTTCGGTCGTAAGTCGGAAAATTTATGCTAGCGCTACTACGAACACTCGTTTTTCAACACAAACGTACATACTAGTTCATAAACATGCTCAGAAACTTGTTTACAAACTGTTAGCTAACACACTTTCATCTAAAAACACATACCAGTGCTGTATTTTCTGTATGTTCTGTACAACTTTACTGTTCGTTAGTCAGCTCGTAAGTCCTGAACCTCATATGTCGATGCGCTCGCAAGTCGGGGACCACCTGTATTTTACTTTGAATTTTGTCAACATGGCCGAATTTCAGAAAAAGTATTTTAACGACTTAAAAAAACATTAAAAAAAAGATGATTACGTTAAAAATGTTGGGGTTTAAAAGCCCTAGCTGGGAGCTTGACGTGTTTGTTTATCATTCAGTGAGACTCTAATTCAGTCAGTGCCGGGCACGGAGGGATCCCCCCCCCTCCCCCCCACTCTTTCAGAAGAGCCCAATCATAATTAACCAAGGCAGTGTCTAATTAGAAGCTGAATAAATCCACACAGGAAAGACTGATTGGTTCATTTTCTTCAACCATCCACCACCTGTTTTGCTCGATTCATTACCCAATTTGTTAATTTTATCTCCCGGTTCTCCAGGTTTAATTAAAGGCTGAAGAGGCCAGAGATGACATTTCAAAGCTTCTTTCATTCCCACCTTCAGACGACCAGGGCTAACCTGAAACATGTCATTTATGACCCTGTGTGTGTGTGTGTGTGTGTGTGTATGTGTGTGTGTGTGTTCAGATCACTGAGAGCACACACTTCTGTGAGCACAAAACACACCTGTAAAAAGCACAAAACTCCATAGACACAAATATTGTTAAATACTTTAAAATAGAATTTTCTGCTGTTGCACTGTAACATGTGACATACAGTAGATAATTTTAAAAAACCCTATACAGTACAGACACACAATTAGCAATACTTCAATTTGTTATAATTTTTAACCACAGTACTGCTCAGAAATACAGTATATCATTTATTTTCAGCTGAGCTTTGATCATTCTTTGGTGAAGTGTGCATATTTTTCCTAACTTTTAAATACCCAAATAGTTTATTAATAACCCAAAACCAAAAAGACTTGAATACAGAGTCTGACTAATATCAACTTTTTGTAATGAAAATCAGAGGCAGGAGAATTACGCACCCTCATTTTAGAAGCTATATGCACTGTCAATTTACCATATTTTCCGGTCTATAAGTCACACCTTTTTGCCTAATTTGCATGCCCTGCGACTTATAGAGAGGTGCAACATGTTTATGGATTTCCCCCCATATTTTTAGACCAATTTTCGGCTCAGATATGACCGTTTTTCATTTTGGGAAAAAATGGTGCAGTACCACTTTTGTCCACTAGGTACACCAACCGGTCCCACCTCATGTGTCCGAAGGCAATCTCCTCTGGTCAGACACTGTCGCTGCCCAGCCTCCTGCTCTGGAGGTATGAACTACTGTTAGCTCAGTGTTTGTTAGCAAAATAGGTCAAGAACCACAGGACAGATTTTGTTGAAACTTACAGAAAGTAATCACTAGAAGGACATTTACAACTGACTAGCTTTATGACATGTTTGAGATAAAATTCGATGTTTTATAACCGTAAATGTGTCGCGGTTAGCTTTGTTGTTTTTCTGGGTACTTTTTAGCAAATAGCTCATAAACCACAGGACAGATTTTTATGAAATTTACAGAAAGTAATTACTAGATGGTCATTTACAAACTGTTAGCTGTTGGACTTGTTTGAGCTAAAATTTGATTTATTTATAATTTATTTTCGCAGTGCGCGCGGCCGTTTGGAAGACGTCAAAGCGAAACAATTTAAATCCAGCAGATTTGACCATTACGTGAATTTATTAGGGAACGGTTAAGCTAAGACACATCTTTGCTATAATTTACAGCAGACAAATAATTGTTTTTACCGTGTTAATCTTGTTAAAAGTCCTTCCGTGCATGCTTCTGTGGTCGTCATTTTCAGCAGGGCAAATGACGCGCTGACGCGTCGCGTAACGGTGACGCATAATAGATGCGACTTAAATAAAGGTGTGATATGTTTATGGATTTTTCCAATTTGTTGCCAATAATTGGACAAAGCGACTTATAGAGAGGTGAGACTTTTCAGGTCGAAAATACGGTAGTGAGCCATGCTCTCCAAACAGTAATCCACATAAAGAGTGAAGGAATGAGGAATGAAGCATTTCATGTTTGTAGAGTTTGAACAGATTGAAATAATGTAATAAAGAACTCCTGAACAATGAACTGTTGGATCACAAACAAGTGTGTGGGGCAGCTGTGGGTGAGTGGTTAGAGCAGTCATTCTTCAGTGAGAGATCTAGGGGTTCAATTCCACCAGCAGTCACATGCTGAAGTGTCCCTGGGCAAGACACTGAACCCCTCATTGCCTCCAATGTGTGTCCTATCAGTGTTTGAATGTGATAAAACACATTATTCCTTGTATAGTAGTGTGCTGTAGGAATGGGTAAATGAGGGCACAGATTGTATTGTAAAGCACTTTGAGTATCTTGATAAGATAGACAGGCACTATGTCCATTTACCATTTACAAACCTTCAGCAAACAAACAACCATCAAAAGCTAAAATCTAATTTTAATTAAATGGGCTATAGTCTAACCTGAAGAAACAACAGAGTGTCAATCTGGGTGTTGTGTTAAGCTGTGTTAGAGGACCTGAAGGAACAAATTTCAAATGGGGGAACAAAAGTCAAGACAACACCAGCTGTGACATAAATGCTACGAAACGCAGCATAAACCCATAATTTATTAACATCAGGAGTATAAGAAGTAGACCACAAGATAAATTTGCAAGATAATTAGGCCACATATTGCCATTTACAAACTATTAGCATTAGCAACAATTGAGAATACTAAAGTGATAAACAGACAGGCACATCTTTGGGCAGCACAGTGTTGCTACTACCGTACTCCCCGTTGACGGTTCATAAGATATAGTCATGCAACAGGAACCCGGAACATAAAGACACAATAGGACTTTTTTAATCCCTGTACAAATTCCCTTCATGTAATTTAAACAGGACTGTGTTTGACATCAATGTCAGCCATTGAAAAACATGTTGAAGTTGCCCTCTAAATAAAAATACATCTCAGGTCATTGTTTTCCAGGTGTGGAATCTTGCTCAATCACATAACCCTTACATTGCTGCTATATGATACAGTACTTTTGATTTTTACATTTAGCTATTTCATGCTCGAAAGAAATGGCTGCACAAGAGCAGGCAGGACTTAAAGCCCCACAGTCCTAGTGCACAGACTCTAGATTCAAAATTACAACTTGGGATTGCACATAAACTGAATGTTGTGGCTTTGATTTCCAACAACAGAAGAAGGCGAGGTTGGTTACCTCCATTCTTTTTAAAATATGGTTGGCATTTTAAACAAACATTTTACCCCACAAAAATACCTTTTACATTTGGGGTGAAGTTCTTTGTCATAACACCGGCAAACCCAGAAGAAAGTTAACTGAATAAACTTGAAGAACCAATGTCATATCGAAACATCTGGGTGGGTGCCTAAAATATTTTAAACTTTATGCAATTCCTATATTGCCAAGCACACACACCGCTGTAAGCATGTAACAAAATGTCTTCAATTGCTGACCCAGAATAATTCATTTTTTTTACTATGAGCCAAAACCAGACAAAAAATAATCTGAACGTCTTTATATATTTGCCCTAATCTGCCCTAATTGATAAAGTTTAACAACATCAGCCAATGAAAAACACATTTTGGTTGACCTCTAAATATTAATAACTATGTTGGAAGCAAAATAACATTTGAGCTTCATGTATTGGGCATGTTTGTACTCTACTGATATCATACAAATCCATGTACATGTATGTGGTTTAGAAAACCTAGTATAATTTACGAACATTCATTCATTCATTCATTCAACCTTTATTTATACAGGCTAGCCTCGTTGAGTCACGGGGACTCATTTACAAGAGGGACCTGTCTCACTCACACCAAACAACCATCCACTCTCACACTCACACCTAGGGTCAATTTAGAGTCACCAATCAGCCTAACATGCATGTTTTTTGGTCTGTGGGAGGAAACCGGAGTACCCGGAGGAAACCCACGCATGCACGGGGAGAACATGCAAACTCCACCCAGAAAGGCCCCGGACCGGGATTTGAACCGGCAACCTTCTCGCTGAGAGGCAGCAGCTCTACCAGTTGTGCCACCGTGCTGCCCAACATGGTGAACAGACTTCTCTGACTTCTATTTTTACTTCCATGAATGACACCAGCTAAGCTCCATACTTATGTGTCTAGTTAATACAACAGGCTAAGACAGCAGAACGAACCCTAAAGTAGCCAATAAAATGTCCTTCACTGTCAACATCAGAGTTATCAGTCATGCACATTATATTGCACTTATATCAAGGGAACAGTGACCAAAGGAGAAATTAAAAGGGTATAGAGCACAGGAGGGAAGAGTCTGTCGTGACTTACCTTTATTTTATACCAGATTTGTTTGACATCTCATTTGAATGCCATAAAAAAATCACAGCTGAACTGAATGGATTCATTGATGGAGGCAAGACAAGGAAGACTGGTAGGCGACAGGTGAAGATTCAGGGAGGAATAACCTCTGCTTGTCTTTTGCCGTTGGTTTGGGAGGTCGTAAGTTTGTTAAAGAAAGGGTCAGAGGTGCGTTACCGACTCGGCCTCACTGTGCCATGGTAATGATGACCGATGTTCTCCAATTAGATGTGCTGACAGGCCCTAAAGCGCCGTGTCATTAATCACAAGCCTAGCGTGCACAAAGAGAAAATCACACCATGATTTATTGCTCCTCTGCTTCTCTTTCTCAGTCTCTATCCCATCTTTTTTTTTGTGCTCTGCGGATCTAAAAGGCATTCTTGCAGTCGTCTTTGAAACTTAATCAGTCTGCAGGTTTGGGTTCCAAATGTGCCCTATCCCTAGGAGGAAGTGCAGTCTGAAGCCAAAGTGGAGGCACGGTGAGACCAACAAGTAGCAGGGCTGTTCTAAAGGGAGAAATGCATTATCCAGCCTGCTGGCCTTTCTTCAAATGCCATTTATACACTTCAGTATGAATAGCATGCATAGTAGTAAAAGCTTCCCTGCTGTATAAAACTGTAAAATGACTTGTGTTTTGGTCTGAAGCCTTTTGAAGGACGCGGTAATCTAACATCCTGCAGTTCTGGTCCGGGGCACAAAGAAAACTCTGGAAATGACACCGGGAGGGGGTGGGTGGGAGTACATCTGAATTCACTGACGCATGCATGTCGACCTGCCCGTGCTCTGCCACACCAACTCACCATACAGCAGTGTCACCTCACTAACGCACACAGACAGCGCAGGATCCCACGACCCGAGGAGGCAGGGCATCAACACCGAGAAGGCCAAGGGGAGGTGGGGGGGCTTGCAGGAAATATTGTAAGGAGGTAGGACATGGACTGGGTGGGATTTGGCGGGTTAAGGCAGGCAGACGATGGGGTATGGGGGAGCAGTCCGTATTGTACTCACATAGTCTGAATCCGCTTTGGAATCGTAGTATGAAATGGCACTCTCCTGTGCAGAAAAGAAAAGTAAGAAGAAAAGTGATGAGAGGAGATATAGCAGCACCTATATCGGCCCCCGACCTGTGGTGGTAAGCAAGAGAGAGTCATGGTTATATTCAATCACACTGTTCAGCATGAGAATATAATCAGCATCACAGAACACGGGAGGAGTAGTGTGATGTGAAATGGCTATAATGGTGAAGCAACAAGATGTAATGCATCTGAGCAATGCTTTTGTCAAAAGGATGTTTGAACACAAGTTTGAATGTTTTCTTGTGCGGTAGCATTGTCATCTGGTGGCATGAGCTCAGATGGTTTACAGTGAATAAACTCAAACCATCATCCTCTGTTGGAGTCTCTTCAACCTCATCCGTTTGTTTTCGGCCAAGTAGCTCTCACCAGAGGGTATGAATGTAAAAAAAAGAATTAAAGTTTTGAAATTAAAGTCACTGTGTTACACTTAAATGTTCTTATTAATCACTTAAAGGGGACCACACTTGCAAAATTCACTTTTTAATGTTTTTTTTACTCAACTTTGGGTATTTACTTCATAAAAAAACAGTCCTTGTGCCAAAAAAATGCACCCAGTGGTTTATTTACTCTAAGTAGATTTATTTTACTGTGATAAGATACGTTTCGTTTTAAAATACTCTCGCATGTGACGTCACAAGCGAGAGGACAACCCACCACAACCTGAGTCCAGCCCCTCACCTAGCAACCCCTGGTTAGGCTCAACCCACTTCTGTATTAAACACATGACTGTTGTTTTTCATGATTTCATCTCATCTTTTGTTTATATGTTCTTAATTTCATGTGTACAGCACTTTGTTGCAGCTGTGTTTTTTTAAATGGCTTTATAAATAAAGTATAATTGTTATTTTTATGTTTTAGTTCAATTTTTAGTGTATTTGCGATCGCTCCCAACGCGCAGCCGGCAAAAATTAAACGAGCAGACCCCCGGCGTAGGGACCGGCGGCAACGGGACCCTCTTCTGGCGGATGGAGCGGAGCTTCAACTGTACAGCCTCGCAGCAGCGAGGACCTTCTCCTTACGGATTAATTTACGGGAGACACTTGGTGAACTTTGTGTTGTCTTGACTGGAACAGCGATAACTCCCAAAATCGCCGCGTGCAACGAGCGGAGCTGGCGAACACCGGAAGAGGAACAAGCTAACATTAGCATCGGATTCGGGTGGTCTAATGCTAAAAGGAGCAGCAAATTGCGGCGCGCTCAGACGGGTTTCGGTAAGTTATCTTAAGCTAGCACTAACAGTAAGTCAAATGAGTAATAAAAAAAGAGCTAATTTTAAAACAACAACACATTACAGATACTGGCTGTTGCAGAGGGCGTAAACAGATCTTTGAAGGGCGTGGACTTCAGAACTTGTATCAGAAACCGGTCGTTCAAAACGAAAGTTAAAAATGGCAGAATTAAAAAGGGTATAATTGATTATCTAAGAATTATTTTGTGTATTAAAATGAATTAATATTGTCAAGATAGCACACAGACATAACATAAAAATTTTAAAGACCTACATGTGGTCACCTTTAAGTTTCCAGCCTCTAGCTAAAGTCCCAGATATAACCTCTCACTAAGCTTTTACACTTAACCCACCCACGCAAACTCAGGATCTGAACCTCCCAGCAGTTCTCATTTCATCTTGGAGTCCTTATCTCTCGTACAGGTAGGTGTGAGGGTAGGCAGCGGCCGCATGCAGCCAGCAGCGTCCGTGTGGCATGCTTCATTACAATGAGGTGGCCAGCTGAGGAGGTCCTCTCAAGGGCAACACAGTGACGGCCTCATCCTCACTGGAAGAGTTGTTGTCATGGTCTGCTGAGGGAGGCTGTCTGACAGAGAAACTATAAGTGTCCAGTTCAGGTTTATAGTCTTATTTCACTGAATCTGGTCACCTTTACTGCTTGACTTGTCCCTTGTTACATTTTTTTCTTCCAATTTATTTTTATACATCATCCACTACCTATAATCATACGCATTTTACTTCTCTGTCAGTCCTCCTTTTTACCCCTCTCGGTTACTTTGTGCATTAAATCCTCTCAACAGACCACTGGACTCTAATTCTAACCAGAATGTCTTTAAAAATGAACAGAAATGATGATTAGAACTCAAGCTAACATCAAACAGCTACAAAAGTAAGTTGAGAAATCAAAAAGAAAAAGACAGAATAAGCAGATTCTGCCAGTTTGACACATCTCCTCAACTTACCAGCACTCCCTGCCCCTGTGATCAGTGAGGATGGATAAAAAGGGAGCAGGGTGGAGGGATCAGAGCAGATCGACCAGGGAGGGTAACAGGTTAGGTAAGTTGGAGGTCAGAGATAGAAACTCAGGTCGGGCTGATATGAACGAATGAACTGAGAGGAAGGAGATATGGTGGTAGAGGATGTAGCAGGGAAATAACTGCACAGGCTAAAAATAGCAGAAAGAGAAGAGAAATGGGGTGAAAGATAGAGAGTGTTGTTGTGTCTGCCAGCAGGACTGATCTAAAGCCCAGTCTCTTGCTTCAGAAAAGTTTCCTCTCACTACTGCAGTGTTGTGCAGGATATTACTCAGATGTCAGGTGTGTGCATCAAAACTGCTGGCATTGCCCTACGACCTGCACAAGGTGAGGTCAGTGAACAAGGCCAGGCTGATTCTGGCAGATCCTGATCATCCACTCCATGATGAGTTCAGGTTGCTTCCATCTGGATGCAGGTATCTGCTGCCCAGATACTGTATAAGACAAAAAGACTGAAAAACTCATTAATCCCTGTAGAGATCAGGCTTCTCAACGGACAGTGATGATTTCTGTACTGTTATTTTAATGTCTTAAGGTTTTGTCTTGTATGGATGTTTTGTGTGCCTACAGATGGAGAAACAAACTGCCCCTTTGGGATAGTAAAGATACTTGAACTTGAACTATACTCAGAGCTGGCTCCTGTAAAGTAACACCAGTGTTTCCCTAACCATTATACAAGGAGGGTGTCCAATCACCCTGCCTACCAAACTGCCCCCCAACCCCCAAACAAGAAACACAATTGGTATATTTTTTTCTTAAATATATATATTGAAAAATGATACAAAGTACATCGAAGAAAAGCTTTATTCTGGGGACTAACTTTGTAGTTCCATCCTTTATTCTTGAACATGCACATTTTTTTTCTTCACTTCTCACTAATCTTTACACACACACAAAATGGTAAAGCTAAAGCTTGAGTAGTTAAGAAGATAAATAATTAACCAAACTGTAACCTTTCCAAAAGTTTTGAATCTAAAGGACTATTTTCAGGGTTTAAAGGAAATATTATAAAAAAAATAGAGGAAAAATATTTTGATAAACAAAATGTGTCAGAAAAAAAACATTTGCCATTTTTGTAGCGCAGAACATTATCTTTTTTTTTTTTAAACTGCAAAATCTTTTTCCAGACAAGCCATTGAAATATTTCTGATAGTGTTTTGCCTTACAATCTCATTAAACTGAAAGTTTACACGAGAAATAACAGTGCGCGCCACCGGATTAAAACTTTTTTTTTTTAAACTTACTGTTGTAAATATCAGTTTCACATTTAATTCTACTCATGAATGCAGTTCAGTCACACACAGACAAGATGGCTCCATGTTGTGAGAAGGCACTGTGCCACGCTGAGCAGTCCCCGGGGTTAACACGACCATCTGTTGTGGCTGGTCACAGGTCTCTCAGGGCTGAATGTTTGGGTTAAACACACATCTGATACAACCAAAGTCAGTAATTATTCTGCGCTGATCTCCTAGCCTTCTGCCTATGCACATATATAATGCATACTTGAAAATATTTCATATTTAATGTGCATGTTCACGGTACTGAATATACAAATAATGAATGCAGAGAGATCCCCACCGGCACAAAGTGCTATCAGTAAATTAAATCTGTGATCCTGAGTGGACCAACAAATTTCAAAACGCAGACAAACATCGAGGTCAGGGGATGATCTCCGGCCCCTCTCCTACATCAGTCTTTCCAGCTCATCTCTCCTCCCTCCCTCACCCTTATCTCAGTCTGCCCCCTCTCCTCTCCTCTTTTTGCTCCATTACTCCTCCTCCCTGCCAGGTCTTATCTCCATCTTTACTCCATCTCTCTTTTTCCACAGTCCCAGCCTCCTCTCACCAATTTCAGATTCAAGCAGAGGCAGTAGCGTGTGGGTTAGATGCCTAGAGTTGCTATAGAAACAGCCTCTCTGCTCTAGATTACAATGTGACTTTGTCTCCTCGTCGCTGCTACAATGTCTGCCCGCTTTCACGTCTGACGAGATACCTGTCTGCCTGTTTTTCTGTTTTGATTGGTTCCATTGAAGTGCTATTTATCAGTATAATTTGTGTAATCAATTCATGCCAGCTGATCAGGTAAACTGTAATCAGAACCTTGAAAAAATAAAATAGTCAATTCATGTAAAAAAACAAGTGATTTGCACAGTTTGTCACATAATACATGATACGACTAAATCTGAATTTGAGCTCTCTCAATATGCTGCCAGAGTCAGGTTGACATTTGAGTTGTGACAAGCGCTCCATCATGGGAGGGGGCACATTATAGCCATATTCATATCTCCTCTGGACACCTGCTAATGATTTTATAATTACAGAAGACACTGAGCTCCTCCGCGTGCCCTGGGGTGACCACACAAACATGCAGTAACGCATACACACCCGCAGTGTACCTCTCCCCCTGGCCCCGACTGTCTAGCAGTCATTCCTAGCACCGGTTTCCCTAATGGAAGCTGACATTATATCAAACACAATGAAGGATTTCATTTACTCCTCTTCATTAACCCATACGCATCAGCCCATGAGACAAACACACACAAACACACAACTCACCTGGAGTGTAAAGCCAGCTAAATATTCAGAATTTAGTTATGGTTTAGAGAGTTTTCAGAAAAGCTGTCATAAAGGAACAACAGTTTAATCACTATTTATTTATTTATTTATTATTAATTCAATTTTCTCTTCTTGTCTCTCCATCCGTCTGTCATGTTCCAGAAATCCTTAAAAGTCAAACACTACAGATCAAAAGTATTCGATAAACTAACCCTTCACTTGGTAACATTTGTCAATAACCCATCATGCTATAATCACACACAGTACCTCCTATGTGCACACACCAAACAGATGCATTACAATTTACATGCATTTAGCATGTAATGAGTGGCATTCACTTTCTTCTGGAGAAGGAAAACGTACATACAAGGGCATTCATACTAAAAAGGACAGCTGTCAAATAAAGAAATCTTATGAACAACCATCAAAAACTAATTTGCTCAGCTCATTTTCTTTAGTTTATTTGGCCCAGGGGTTTGTACCAGTGTGGAAAGGTGAACTCATTATATTCAAATAGTTTTAAATTAATCATAGACATGAGAAAAAAAAATGTCAGAGATCTAAAACTCCTTTTAACCACTTTGATCTTGAATTGCAGAGGTCATCTGTAAATAAGACATGAAACATTGAGTGCTATTATGATTCTAGCAGTTTATAATCTTCTAATAGGGGATATCTGAACAGAAACACACAGACTGTTCCTCCCGCCTGTCGTCAAAACTGCAACTATGTCTCGTGTGATGTGCTTAATGCTGTTAGAGTTTTTGGGACTTTATCATGGAGTGTCCTCAGGCAATCTTTGATAGACTCTCTTTTTGAATAACACAAATGATACCTATTGTGTCTTTCCTTTTTCCATATCTGATTGTGGTGGCGCGGTTTCATACTGCTGCGACTTCGTGCGCTCGTCCCTATCCATGATGAATGTGCGTAATCATTAACGTTGTCTTTGTGCCCCGGTGCAATGTCAAGGTCAATAAAGATATATTCTACATAGCTTTTTATTTACCATACAGAAATACAAAAAGTAATGAAAATGTGTCTGAAATGCATTTGTGCAGCATTTACCCCTTGTTAACCTGACTGCAAGAGTTAATTTACCAGTAGGTATGCTAGCATAGCAAAAACAAAAACAGTCCATGTTTCAGTTCTTTGTATAGCTTTGAATACACATTTGTACAAAATGCAAAATTCTGCTACCACTTGTGGATTGCCTGAAATGGTCCACGTGTTTGAACCGACATGACTTCAAGTCAACAGTAGTTTAATGTGGCAGAAAGGACAAGTTTCCCTTTATCGTCGGTTCACAAAATGGATTTGTTTTTGCATTTGCACTCACCATCTTCAACGTTTTCTTTTGCGCCTTCAGTTTGAAGCATCTGTTCTGTGGCTTCCTTCCTTTATATGGTGTATGGCAGCGCCACGTACAGGCCTGGCATAGTTACTTCAGTGTTTCGGTCATTTTCTGTGATTTCTTGTGGAGAAAAACATTTCTAGGAATGATGCCATGTTTATAAGGAAAATTATCCTGGATTGTTTTGGAAAGACATCATATCCTTGATGACTGACTTTTTTGTTGTTGCTGTTTTGGTTTGATCTCTTGATCCATTTATGTGCTTAAATCAGCTGGGATCTTCTATTTCAAACCAATTAGCATTTGAACATAGTAGCATTTAAGGAACAACAAAGAATTGTGTCCACCAAGAAACAGGGATAGAATCAAGCTGTTTAAGAAGTCACTTCTGTGTGCCCACAAAGTCGAAATATTTGTATCCTTAAAAGGAATTGTGTTCAGCTGTTAGATCTTTAATACAATTTTAAGAATATTGTTTGATCAGCTTCTTCATGAAAAAATATCTATTGTCTTAAACACTGAAGGTTTCCAAAATGTCTCTTTATAAGGCCAATAAAGGTGAAGTTTTTGGGTGTTATCATTGATGACAAACTGACATGGAAACAACACATAAATTCTGTAAGAATAAAAATAGCTAAATCGATAGCAGTACTGTACAAAGTCAGAGACCTATTGAATGATAAAGCTCTGTATTTGTTGTATAACACAATCATTGTTCCACACTTAATCTATTGTATTGATGTTTGGGGGAATGCGTGTAAAACAATCACAAAACCTATTTTTGTATTACAGAAAAGAGCCGTAAGAATTATCACTAGAAAGCATTACCGTCATCCATCAAGTACATTATTTTATCAACTAAAGTTATTGAAGTTCCATGATTTGGTAGACTATAATATTTTATCAGTTATGTATAGAGCTCAAAATAATGCATTACCTTTAAATATCCAAATGCACTTTGTTAAAAGACAAAGTTGTTATAATCTTAAGGGGACAGAGTTGTTTGTAAAACCACAATTCAGAACTAGTTTGAAGGGACGTTCTACCTCAATCCAGGGAATTAGATTATGGAATGGCTTGGAGAATGTAGTTAAAAATGCCAAGTCAATGTTTACATTTAAAAAAATGATCAAAACAAATGTGTTAAAAAATATATGAAATAGCGTAATGTGTATTGTATTAGTTAGAAAATTAGAAAGAGTTAGTCATTTTGTACTGTTGGCTGAAGATTATTATTGTTTAATCTGATTGTTGGAAAAAGTTGGTTGAAGATTATTATTGTTTACATGGTTGATTATTGTTGTTTAATCTGATTGTTGGAAGTAAGGGGCAGATATAATAAGATTTATTCTTCTTTCTGCTACCTTTCATTTTTTTACATTTTGTACACAATCATTTATGAGATTGTCTTGTATTGTTTCTTTTGTAAAAAAATGAACAAATTTAATAAACATAAACATAAACATAAAGTCAACCAGCTTACTGGAAATTAAACTCTTGGCCCGGAGGAAAGAGAAAGCAAGAATGGGAGAGAGTTATTGAGCTGAAGAGAAACTCAGATAAAGGAGTGCATCATGGAGGCCATGGGCGTGGCTGCTTCCATCTTTGTAGCTCTCTCATTGGCATGCTTTGCATCTTCAGGCTTTTAAGCGATTAGGGAGCTGCTGAGACCGTGCCGTCCAAGCATAGCTTCATGTCGATGTTCATTTGTATGCCAATAAACAAATGTGCCCCCGGATTAAAGCTCCAATACACAGTGCAAATTCAGCAAAGTAAATGACATTTTCTATGTTCATCTCGTCAGTGTTGTGGCCCTTCGACACTCACTTTTAAGACTGTCCAAAAGATGGGCATCAGACCAACAGAAGCAAGGGATGAGCAAAAATTAAAAAATTAAAAAAAATAGAAAGAGAAGTCTAATTATTGTAAAACTAAATACACCATTTTTAAAAGTCGGTTTCATATGCAACGGTTCTATTGAGTGCCCTCAATTTTACCCATCAATCTGCAATTTCCACTCTTTACTCTCTCTTTGTAAACATCCTGCAGGTCTTATTATTTCTTCGCTCTCCTCCTCCTCCTCCTCTTTTGCCTTTTCCTTTCTATCTCTGCTGGGCTGTCGGTTTCTTTCAGTGCCTGACACATCCCTTTTGCTAAAAGCAGTTAAATCAGTCTGTGAATATTCCAATCCTGAGATAAGAAAAGACGGCTTTGTCCTGCTGCACTCTGGGTAATGCTGTTCTCCATTGTTGGCTGACAGGGCTCCATAGAGGAGCAGGTTTAAATGCTGATAGCATCTTCACCCTGCGTGGACACAATGGCAGATAAAAAGCCTATCCGCCATGACATACACATGCCAACATCTCCCAAACAAGCCACCAATCATATCATTACAGGGGAAGCAGGGGAAAGGTGTTGTAACGCCAAATAAAGGCACAAGATAAACAGTCAATATTGCAACTACAGTATCAGTGAATTCCTAAGGGACTTGATAGAGCAAATGCAGTTATTATCTTGTTCTGTTTACATTTTGTAGCTGCAGTGACCAATCGTGTGCGGTTGGGTCTGAACCTCCACAGTGGTCTGCAGCTTTATATGACACAGGTGGTCCACTTATGCTCACAAAATGTTTTCAGGTTCCATTTTTCATTTCACTGAGAATGTTCTGCTAGTTTATAGAGTCCTGAAAAGTCACCACCCCCTCTCTCTACAAGCTGACCAAGTGCCCAATCAACAATCAGCGCCGGCCAAAGCAAACCTGTAATTTTGGACCCCGCAATCATTTCCATCAGATGCTTTGTTGTCCTTCACAATGAGTTGAAAATTTAAATGACAAAGAGTACTCTGCTTTAAGATATCTGCAGACAGCTACCAAGGACAGCAGGGACATGAGGCATCGGGCAAAATGGAAAACCTAGACAGACATGACTCCTCAGCTTCAAAATAAAGCACCATTTACAAACCAACAATCTAAAAGCTGCTCAGAGACAAAACATGCCTGGGTCTGGCCGGTAGACAAAACCTGGAGGGTAAAAATCAACAAGATGCCACTTAAACCCCTTTATATAAGACAGAAAGTGTTTACTAATGTTATGTTTTCACATTTAAATTGTTTATATGAGATTTGATAACAGTGGCAAAAGCCAAAAAACAAAAGAGATCTGCTAGTTTTATTTGTTAACAGTTCTGCCCCCTCTTATCCCGCTGATCTGCTGCAGCCATATGTCCCACAGTGCTCTCTGAGGTCAGCAGACCAGATGATTTTACTGAACCCAGTTCAGATGTGACAGGGCCTTCTCTGTTGCAGGTCCAACACTGTGGAATGAGTTACCATTGCATTTCAGACAGACTCCTTCTCTCACTGTTTTTATGTCTCGTTTGAAAACTCACTTTTATTCACTGGCTTTTGACTCTGTGTGAGTTGAATTTAAGTTGTTTGTATTCTACAGTGTTGGTCATTTTGTTCTTATCTTTATTTGGCTCTATGTGTTTTATCCTGTGTCCTTTGCTTGTTTTATTATTTTGCTGTACATCATTTTGTTTGGCCTTGTTGCTCTGTTAACAGTTAAGTGCTTTATTAATAAATTAGTATATCTGTCCATAAAGAGGAGCAAA